>CCAG010014001.1:0-26267 GCA_001077435.1 Glossina morsitans morsitans | reverse complement strand
AAACCAGAACAGATGACCAGTTGCGACTTAGGGCTTATAAACGATGGTCTTTTAGCTGACTGTTTGCCCGCTTTAAATATGCGAGCTATACGATTGGTTTTGGTTAAAAGGGCGGCATAAACTACCGTGAAGCAGAAACCAACACCGAACCTAAAAGAATAAATAAATACAACAGTGACCACAATGCATATGAAAAGTTTGGAAGTATTAAAGTCTATGGTTACGAGCTAACGAGATTTCTTAGCTTTGCGAATTTGTTCCTCATTCTTAGTATCTTTCCTCATATCTTTCTTTTCCTCACTGTTTTGCAACCTCCTTTCGTCGTACTGCCACTCTTATCTGACAATTCATGTAACTCTTCAAGCCTCATAATCTTAAGTCTGCCATTTTGGCCTTCATTTTCAGGGCCAACTTTCTATTCTAACTTCGCTCCAACCGGCATATATAAAGGGCATCCACTGAGAGGATGGGCATTTAAAAGCAAGAAAGACAAACATTCGCGCAAACTATGAAGAGTTTCGAAAACGAAAATTAAAAAACGTTTGCAATTTTCACTTAAGTGATGTTTACTTTGCTGAGTCTTACAAAAGTTTTTATCAAATTTCGGGTCGATATCAATTGTAGGTGGAAGTTGTCGCTTTTCAGTATTTTTCGATCTAAAGTTAATTTTTAAAATCGATCGACAAATTTGAAATGTTCTTAAATTCTTATCCTGCAGTTGCCAACGCACTGCAACAAAGTGTAAGGAAGAAAGCTATAATCAATTTGAGGCCAATATTCGATATGCGTGAGTATATAAAAGTTGCATATTTCATTAAGTTAACTGATCGCAACTATTGAATAGACAATTGTTTTAGTTAAACTACTCTACAAGTCCATTATATCTATTTTTGGATTGCGTCAACCGCAAGGATCAAAAAGTAAATGTTAACTTTATGAAGTGGTTTTTAAGATCATGTTGACGTAAGAACGGACACACGAACCTGTTCATATTTAATAAGAAAACTTG
Organism: Glossina morsitans morsitans; assembly: GCA_001077435.1. Lineage (NCBI taxonomy): Eukaryota > Metazoa > Arthropoda > Insecta > Diptera > Glossinidae > Glossina > Glossina morsitans. The sequence continues at coordinate 25,258 of CCAG010014001.1, read as the reverse complement.
CAGTCATATTCTGAGCAGCATCACAGAATCATCATTATTTTTAGAAATGATTTTCTTCCGTACATTGATACTGGGGAGTTTGTAGTGATTATTGCTCCAAATCGGATAGAAATCAGATTGTATGTCACAAGAGCATAATATGGCTGTTAGCCTGGCTTATGCTTTATGCTTATGCTTAGCATACATTACATAGAATATATTTGACAGTTCGGTTGCAAATGGACGTTCGGCACACTTCTATCTTATAGCAGGAAAGTGTTCGCTTCGGTGCACTTCCGAATGCATTAGAGTCGTAAAATACTTACTTTATTGAAACCGGATCAGTTACAGCGAGCTTCTTGTGAAAAGTTTTTAATCGATATCTGTTATAAAATCTCCTATAAATTCCCATATATATTCGGCTTTGCACAGGTTGAATGAGCAGTGCTTGCGCATGGATCACAAAGTCTTATTTTCCCCACTTTTTTTGAAACAAAATTTAATTCTAGACTTTCTTGTTTAAGTTTACTTTGGTCAACTATGTCCCCAATAAATACTTTAACTCGACCTCCGGCGGCAGCTGATTAGGCAATTGAAAATCAGAAAGTACATTTCTAGGTTTAAGGCGGTATGCAATTGACCTAAGTCAACAATTAACAGATAATCTAACAAATCGTCGCATTCGAGGCCGTGCTCGTCATAATCGAATGACACATCAGACAACAACTTGATCAACTCATTTACTTATCATTCGGCTTAACACAGACGTTGAAATGAAATGATCAAAATTATTCGAGACAAGCATTGTTTTGTTCACATTTTTCCGCTGGAGGTCGCTCAACCTGTATATTGATATTATGAATGTTTTTCTTTTCAGTTTCGTTCAAGTTGAGGGAGATGAGGCTCCTTTTCAAATTTGCTTTGTGGAAATAAATAAAGCACATACGTGCCAAAATTTTCTCTTTAACCTAAATTTTCACGCACGTTAGGCACCTGACCGAGAATGAAACAAGAATTGATTTAAAAATTCGCCCCGGACGAAGACATAACTATTTTATCTGTTAACTAAACTTCTTAGGAAATTTGATTTCACATATATATATATGTATATGTACATGTACAAGTAAAACAATTGTTCACAATAATGGGTTCCCTAATGTCTTTAGCTTCTCTCAGTGGCATTACTTTCAAAATTTCCTCTCTTTTCTTTGAACATTTCCTATTTGTCCGTCTTCTACCTATAAAATTTCATGTTCCTTAGCTCAGGTTTTGCAAAACAAATTAATTACTTTACCATTCTACCGCATTTAAGCCGCATGAGAACTACAAACAACAAGAAAGTATTTTCTAACATTTGTGTAGTGTAGATATCCAATTCGAACTGTACAACATTTACATAGTTGTTAGTTTGTGTTGCACAATTCTCTTTACTATAAACATATATGAGCATGTGAACCGAGACAAAACCGCAACCATTCACTTACCTTTGTATGGCACAAACGACGTTTGTGGGCCTCAGCACTAACGCAAAGGTAACCGCATAACACTTGAGTATGCCAGCCAAGAGTATATAGCTTAGTTCTCGTCCTGAAGCTCTAACAATTGGAGTATCATTGTGTCTGTTGTTGTCGTCATCATTATTGTCGTCGTCAGTGTTATCATTATTGTTGTTATGATTTTATCACATGTAACAAGAGCCGGAGACGTATGACGAAAAAAATGAAAGAAAAAGAAAACTTGTTCAGTGTGTGACAAAAACATGACAAGGCCAATGACAAAGGAATAATTCCCCAAAGTTAGTATCATAATTATTGTAGATAATATTTGGTGCAAATTCACAAGAGAAATAGAAATACATTGAAAGCAAAATAAAGCAGTAAAGCAAGGGAGTAAACGGAATAAAAAAATTGGAAGCCAATCTTTTTTTCTTCAGCTTTGCATGGAACTCTTTCATCCAGGTTTCAAACTACTGCTAGTACGTCCTCTACGTTTAACCATACGAAATGCTAATTATTAATGTATGGATTTAGGACAATTTCAATTAAAGATTTGGCAATTACTTGAGTGACTAACACTGAAGTAATATCCTATATGCTATCATATCGGTGTAAAATCTGTTTTAATTTCGTTTACATGACAACTGCAGTCTATCGAAAAGCCAAACGAAACCGTGATCGCCTACGGGCTATAATATATTACGGCCTTGAAGAGCAGGTGGACGTATGGACATACACTGGCGTGCAGTGACCAAGTTTCTTACGAAACCGGCGTTGATTTAGTGGCCGTGATCAGTTGGTAGATGAATTTAAAGTAGGCGTCAAAAGTGTATCTTGTGATGTACTGTGTCGCCCTTAACGGCATTGAAAAAGCTCCAAAAACATAGGGTTCTACACAAATTAAGACTGAAAAAAAGCAAAGTGTGCTAAAGTAAAGCGTCAGTTAATTGGATGGAAGCATTCACAGTACCATCACAAGTGAGACGTGAGTCGCATGCTTTTTCAAAAGAGAGCGGACTGATGGCTACACCGGCACTAGGGAGGTACGAGTTAATTTCAAATATTAAGTTTACCCAAAGTGTTGTCCATGCAAACAATGCTTTGGCAGAGCTTAGAAAATTAGGGTAGTGGCCTCTGCACTACTGACTATTCTCTAATCGCTATTCACTACTCATCATCTGTTACTTGTCATCCGATACGCATTGTCGTCAACTCCATATGCGCTACTCGCTACCCGCTATTCGTTTACTACTGCTCGTCACTCAATATTCGTTACCCCCTTCTCGCTATTACTCGCTGTCTGCTACTCACTCACCCTCACTATTCTATTTACTAAATTCTACATCCATCGTTACCAGCAGTTCTTATCTAGAGCGTAGTGACTTTTTTGTTTCAACTCGCTGTTCAAGACTTGTGTAGACGATGATTCTCTTTGGTTTAGTATCGATTTACTTATTCAAAGCCAACCCTTTGAAAATATCTGATTTATAACAAAAGGAAAAATATTTGAAAAAATCATGAAAAAAATTTAAACGATAAACATTTGCTTTTTGTTAGTTTCTCGCAATGCCTGTCAAGCAACACAATGTTTAAATTGTCGTTATTCCACTATGAGTAGATTCTCGTGTAAGAATTCTTACAACAAAATGGACAAAATGTTCAATTTTAGTCCTATATCTTGTATTTCCTCTCTTCAGATAGTAAAGCGTTACATTTCCGAACACAAAAATTGTCACGCTGCATAAGTAGACAAAAATCTTCAACAAGCATAAATATCGCTCTTAAGCTTACCTGACAAATACTCCAATTACGAACAATGTTATCAATATGCCGGTAGAGCTGAATGCCATTGCGCCAATAGCCCAAGCAGATTCTGGCCGTAAATATATCTCGGGTATGGTCTGACACTTTTGCTTAGCAATGTCGGGCAATGTACCAAGCTGACAAGTAAGACATTGAGTTTCATCCAATGGATGGCGTATCTACGAATACATGTGCACATAAAAGTAGTTGCAAATTAAAGGTTTTTAAATCGATATCAAGATATTTAAGTATTTGTCGTAAAATAAACAGAAGACTTTTCTTTTTTCTCGTTTTATCTCATGTACCGACAATCAAGTGTTGAGTTTTTGCACTTTTACACTTACATCTTGTTCAATGAAAATTTAACATACATTACACACTTTGTTCAAGTCGATGTTGTTAACAATAATATAGATGACTGTTCAGCTAAAATGTTGCCCTTTGTTTTCTTCAGTTTTACAAAACTTTTTTAAATTTACAATTTTTATATATATATTTTTTATGCTGTCTATGAGTAAGGAGTGCTAGCGTTATGATTTTGTTTCGTACTTTGGCCCCACGTTGCTTTTGACCAATAATGAAGCCACTTTCAAGTGAGCAGGGCCAAAAAAAGTAGAAAGAGACAGACAAAGTCTAAAAAATCTTAAAATATTATGAAAAATAATTCATAAGTTGTGATGTATGTGTGAAGCTTGCCATAAATATCTTTATACTGCATTGTAATGTTGGTACGTCAAACCTTCACTTTTATTTAGAAGAAATAATTGTGAGAGTTAATATCGACGTGAACCTGTCTTCTTAATATCAACTCATGGACAAATCCAATCCCAAATCCGTGGGCAAATAGAATATGTAAATGGGGAACATATCTACACTAAGTTAATTAAAAAAAAAAACAAGCTTTCTTGAAAATTAGTAGAAAAGTCCCGAAAATTATTGACCGATCTTTTAATGCTACGAAAATTCCATATTTGATGATTTGAGTTTTTCGGAAAGAAAACTTCAAAGAAAGTAAAAACCAAGGATACACTCATCACTCTTTACTTGCCTCAAGCAGCTAGCGACTCGTGAAATTAGCAGAAATGTAACGGAAAAACCAATTATAAATGTCGTGCCAAATTTAGGTAACGATAACCTAACTTAGAAAAGCGCACATAAGCAGAATATCTGCGGAAAGTAAAGAGTAGAAAGTGAGTTGAGAGAGCAAAACCAAGAGAGTTGAATTGCAATATTGGAACGGGCAAGACCAGAACAAGAATTTAAGCGTCGTAAATTTAAGTTCCCGTATATAATATGTAGATAGATCTGCTAAGAATTGTGAATAAATTCAATACTATCTCAAAAAAGGAGTAAAAATTGCGAAAGACGGTTTACGTTACAATATATTTTTGATCAGTGAAGGAAACATTGTCGAGGTATTTAAGAAGAAAACTTTGTTTTTTTGGTACATGATCAGTCGTTTAGGAGATCTATTCTATCGGTATAACACGGTGGCGGTCAGAAAGAAATGAGAAAGCAGAAATAGACAAGGTGATAGTGGCCGGAGTCATGCTTAGGTGTGGAATGGTTAAGTATTATGACTTTGTCGATTGTGTTACACATATGGCCATTGGCAAAGTGAACTCTAGCGCACTTGACGTTTGAATCCGCATTTCCTGCCTACGCGGCTACTCATACGGAGACTTTGACATCGTCTTGGACTGCACGAATTAGACTTAGAGCTTTGAAAAGTCACGCGTAGAATATTATAACGAAGTTTTCCTTTTGTTTGATCTGCTAAGAGGACATCTAAGCTTTCACTACGTATACTAGCGAGAGGAAGCAAAAACGAAAGGACAAACTTGTCATCCGAACATACTTATAAATATTGCAATATGAACAAGAACGTTTTTGTATTACGTTTACGATCGCTCTTACGAATGATTCCATTGATTGTATTATTGTATAAAAATTTAACAATATTAATGGGGTCGCGTTTGATTAGAGTGTTAGTTAAAGGACATGATTTCTCCACTTTGAAATCAAAATAAAGGTACGTCACCGTTAAGGGGCGCTAATAATTACTTAAATTTTATATATCGTTGTTCCAAAATACTCAAGATATCGAATTTAAGCGGGTATAAATAAAGTCATTGTTAGTTAAAAATCAACCGATTATCTTTAACCATCTATGTCGAAATTATAAACTAAAGTTCTCGACTCATCAAATTCATCTGAAGCTATTGTGTAAACAGATTAAAGAAAGGCGGTATTGAGGAAGATTATTTATTCGTTACGGCCTATGAGGTCTAAAAACAAAAAAATCGAAAAGATTCGTAGATCTTACCCGAAATTGTTCGCAACGCATGTTCGACTCGACTATTCGATTCAGTTTGATAGTAAGTTCGGGACTAAGTTCGAGTGTAAGTTCGAGAGTAAGTTCGAGAGTAAGTTTATTTAGGATATTTAATGCAATCATAATTTTCTAATAATATTGTAGTGGCCACGTTTTTTCCATTTAAGGCGATGTCTAGTCGTCGAACTTAGGGTTGTGATAGATATTTTTATACTTAAGAGTGAAACGGGCCAGATCCTCCTTTTTATTAATTTTTGTTTTTCCAACTTCCTCCGTGCACCCTTAAATAAGCTGTCCTTCACTATAATTTTAGGTTACCTTAGGTTAGGTTAGTTTCGTTTAGTGATCGACTATGCGACTATTCACGGTTCCAATTTAATCTAAGGAAAGATGACGAAGCCTAACTGCAACACGCTCGGTTTGTCAACACTATTTAGGCGCAAATCTAATGCATTTTATAACTAAGCGAATAAAAATTGAGTTTAGTAATAGAGCGGAACGTTCGGGTTGGCCTGGTTCTTTTTAAGGTTAGAACAATTGTAAAGCAAGCTTCTTTGAATATACTGCGTATTGTGTGATCAAGTGTGATCCAGTTTGTTCCACGCTGTCTTACATGTCTTCTTAATTCCTACAATCAGTAGCATTACTTTAACAAACACACATGAGTCCGATGTAATCGGTTTTTCAAGTCGATTGAAAATATTATGTGAGCTGCATATAAATCAAGTCATTTATTAAGCAATTCCAATAAAATTTATTTGGAAAAGTGTCATACAATATAAATAAAAATTATTTCTAATATTAATTAAAATATTAAATTTTTTCCTCTATTTGTTGCTCAACTTTAATATATTTGCAGTAGCAATAGATGCCAATGCTATGTTGCAGTGTATAAATCAATTTTCACTAAAGAACAATTTAGTTCAATTAAACGAAACAGAAAATACAAAATAAAAAAAAAACACAAACACATTTAAAATAGATTGTGTGGTAAATTTGAAGTAAACAACAATAGCAGTAAAATGGTTCTCTTCCTTTTATATTCTAAATCAAATCAAATAAAAACAAATCGAATAAATTATATTTCTCTACTGTTTTAAATCATTGTTAAAGTATGAACTGGGAAAAGGCAGAACATGTACATGTGCATGTATGTACGTACATACGTACAATATGTATTTGCACTTTTACATTATACGTTTCACTTACTTGATATGTGGAACAATTGAAACAATGCCAACAGCAACTTTCGCCCTCAACATATTTCTTGGCCTGGCCACGTTCGCAAGGCAAACTGCATACGGACTCAGGTGGCTTCGGATGCAACAGCTTAAATTGAACCGCTGCGGTATTGCGAAACAACATTGAAATATAGAATAGAAATAGAAAATTGTATTAACGTATGTACGGATATACTGTTTCCATTATTATCTCGTTTAATCTAATTTCAAGTGATACGAATCTCAAAAACAGATATATTGCACTGTCTTTTAGAGGACATGACATGAAAATGTTCATGATAATTTGTCATTCGTATACACTTGCATAATTTAGTTTGATGAATTGTTTGCTAAAATGTGATTTAAAAAATTTAATGTTTTTTTTTTCTTTTTACATTTTCCCTTGAAGAAGAACCGCAACTACTTACACTTTTCTCAAAATTTGCAAACGTTTTCGTTTAGGGCGACACCCTGAAACCGACAGGACCCTTGTTGTGTGTTGAATGCATGAAAAGTTTTGTGGTTTATTTTACCGTCATTGCGTAACAGACACAGGGGATGTATTATTTAAAAGGACAACAACAAGCAATTGTTGTGGAAATTAAGTTCAAATGTAAATAAGCTCACAGATAAGAACATCAGATAGACAAACCCGTATGTAGGTAGATAAGGCGGTGTTGGTAGGTCGGTTACGTTATGGCGACGAACAAAAAAAAGGCATTTAAAATTAAAATATTGGTTTGGGAAAACAATGCATAGAGATTTTTTAGGCATTAAGTAGCCTTCAAATATTAATCTGTTAAGATGCGAAAATTTATTTAAGTTGCTCCACAATTCACTTCTATAAGCTATTACGGTCCGTACTTCCGTGCTTAGTAAATTTTGTATTTACAAGTTTGCATAAATGCAAGAGCCTTCAATTACCTACCGCTACTGCATTATCATAATAGTTATAATAAATGATTAAAGGCATTTATCGAGAACGAATTCTCCTTGTGTTTCAGGAATCCAAACGCCGGATGGCAGCAAAGTACGCAGTATAGTTACGACGACCAAAGTCGAAAAATCCTTTTGACTTAAGCGTAGTATATGTACGCTTAGATAGCACAGTGTGCGCGGTATTTAAACATTCTTCGAAAATGCAGAACACTTAATTTCGAAAGGTGACGTAAGTCACCTGGCAAGACCAGTTATTGAAAAGACTAGTGAGAGATAGAGAGAGACCTTTTCCGTTTTCTTTCTTGCTGCTGTTGTCGTCCAGCAAAGAATGCATCTGCTTAGAAATACTAACTGGGTTGGTTGTCGAACGACTCGATATCCAAATGAAAGTCAAAGAAGATAAATAACTAAAGTAATTACGAAAGGCAGAAAGAAAAACCGATCCAGCAACCGGGCTATGAGTATAGGCAATTACTCAAGAAAGTTAGGTTCGTTGAATGGCAAGACGACCGACGACCGAGGGTTGACGGTGAGATTATGCAGGTAGACACATAGACGGTACGGGTAGACTGAGAGCGTAGTAGAATTAGTCCAATTATATATATACATATATACATATATATACATATATGCGTATATATATGTATGTATATAGGTGTATGTATATGTATGTGTGAAGTATAACGCGAATCAGATCTGCGTTTTCTTTAACACTCGAATTTGCAATTAAAGTAATAGCACCCTTAGCCTTATCACTAGCAGTCGCACTGTGCAAGCAATATAATTACATTTCTTACATGTGCTGTACTATGAGTGATTGAAAGAAGCTAACAGATTCTATAGCCATATCAAGAAAAATACATTTTCTGCGTTAGCTTTTGCCTTGTATGTAGAATTAAATATGTAGCGGTTACAGTATATCTACATTTCTTCTGTTTTTAATCAAGTAAGATTTTTTGGTTCTTTTTTACATTGCACGCGAAAGAAGAAACAAAGGAATCAACGCAATGATTGGAAATTGTAATTTTGTACCAAAAAAGAAACGTCACTTGCATATGCACTTTCATAGAGGAGTGAAGATTTTTCCATTCTTGGGCTTGAAAAAATTTAACAATACGCAGATAGCAAAATTTCCGAAATCCATGGGATAAAAAGAACAAAAGTACGATGACAAAAAACGACCTCAATGATAAAAAACATCTCACCTCAGAAATGTGTTACCCTACTGACGGCATGGACGGGTTTGAAACTTCACTTGTTCAAACACAACTAATCCCATTATACCGAATTTTCTCTCACGCTATCCTTTCTTACTTCCTCTTAATAAGGCACTTAAAGGAATTTTTAATTGAATTGTGTCTCAAAACACGGACCGTGCTCTGGAAATTGATTGCAATATCGCATAATTCTGTGCTATGTTAAAGCAATGAAGTCTTAGTGTGAAGACTCTAAAGTAAGTTTAATTATCACTGCCTCGTGTTTGCTGTCTACTGTGCTGCGGTTTGTAATCGCATTCCTTTTATAGGATGTGTGTAACGCCCATAAACATACAGCTTTTATTTTACCGATCGAATTAAAATCATTTTTACCACTACAGCCCCTATTAAGCCTTATTAAGCAGAAGTCGTTATGTGAAAAAAGTTTGCAATTTTGAAAATTTCTTAGTAAAACTTGCTTAGAAGGAACACTTTCGCAAAATAAATTGAAGTGAAGTAAATATTTAGATCAGATAGGCCATTTGATATGTTATCGTTCTTAAGGAAAGTAAGTATTCGCTTCGCAGAAAGCTCTACCATGTAATATTTTATAACGAAAGTGATATGAAAATGCGCTAAATTCTTTTCTTATAATGAGAGGAAGGTAGATTGATAGGAGTCTTCGGACCCAACCTTGGGGTCTCTCATAGACATCAAGGGCTGAAGGAGACCATAAGCAGGGCGCATATGAAAAGACCCAGGAGCACAAGGGATGCCTGTTCGGTAGGTTAGTACACGTCCGTCCGTGTGTCCCTTAAAGGGTAAGTACGTGCTGCCGTTTTAGTTGTAATAGTCTGAGGAGTATCAGTAAGCCACAAATATAGAACCCCTCCCACATCTCACGAACTAGCTAGCTCAACTAAGGCACGTACATCGGCCTCGTATGCGTTCAATCCCCCTAAAGTGTCATTTTTGAATTGCCCTAAAATTTAATGCAGTTAATTGTTTTCTATAGACGGACTTGCTGTCTGTCAAGGACAGTATCATTATGTAAAAAGTAAAGAAGAGAATTTTAAATTTTAAATTTGAACAGCGTATATAAGGTATCTAACACTTGATTTGCGGCGTCGGCCAAATTGAGAGAATTTTGATTTTAAAAACTCTGCATAAAGAAGTCGATATCTTTAGATGTTATAATAGGTCATATTGAAAAGTCTCCGCGGTTTCGATTTTCTTTTTGTAGCCTGCTCTTTTCAAATGATTCCAAACTCTCTTGGGGTTTAGTGCCTCCGCTATTTCCTGACAGCTTACGTGCCGGTCTTGTTCACATCAATTGCAAAATTAATACATTGGTGTTTAATGATATAATGCGGCAAATATATGTGTCTAATCCTTTTTTTTGGGACACGCCCATTCTTGTTATTATGATGCAAATGTGATGTTGTACACCTACCTATTTTTACGTAAACCCGCTAATTTGACGGCTAATTTATGTGAACCGTCGCAGTCGCTAAAACTTGACGCAAACATTTCTGACGTTTTCCGAGACTGTTTTAGTGACTTTTGCATTGTGAACAAATCATGAGCATTTTTCAATTTTGCACTCTTAATCGATCAAGAAATGATTGCGTGAAATCTCGCCTTGATATCTTTATTTTTACGATTATGAGGATTCGCCAAAATTATCCGTTAAATTAACGGCTTTCTGTAAATCTAATGATCGACTTTGCTCAGCTGTAATGCTTTAATAAACACCTGCATAGCTATTAATTTACAGTTACATTTTTTACAAGAACAACGTTTCCCTTTTGCTTTCACAACAGTACGTTTCTTTAATGAAGACAATTTCTTCAATAAAATGATTTCAATAACTTTCTGATACGATTTTACTTGCTTCTAAGTGAAAAGATATTTAAAAAACTTACCCGACATATTTAGTCTTAGTTCACCTTCGTAATATTCACCAACCTTAACCCAATGATATTGTCCCTCAATTGATTGTTTAAAGTGTATAATATTATAACGAGCGGGACCATCACCATTATTATCGAAACGAAAATGATCGCCACTTAAACCTGAAATAAATGACATCACATTAATATAAGAAAAAAATTAATAGCGATTTTTGTAAATGGTAAAATACTTAATAAAATTAATAGAGGAAAACAGATAAAGGAAAAAGACGTTAAACCAACTATGAAGAACTGAAAAAACTAAAAATTTAATTGAAGCGAAACCAAATCAAAACGAGAGATGAGTAAACTAAAAGAAAACAATGAAAAATATGAAAAAGTAAAAACGCCGTATAACAAAACAGAAAACAAATAAAAACATTATTGTGAGGTAAGGACGAGCCTTAAATGTCCCGTCATTTCGCTTGACCCAATATCCTATTTATTGTCGTGATAAAACTACAAAAATCATACTTAGTTTTCTTGTAAAGGCATACGTTTTATGAGAGATATTGTACAAGAGTGGGCCCAGAAAGGGACCTGACATGGTCAAAATTTAGCAAGACAATCTTCTTAAGAAAAAGATAAGATAAAAGAAACTTTTGCCGCATTCTGGCTTACTTTTAATGCATCCTCCTTGAATCCTTATATCGGTTTTAATCCAAAAAATAAACTTTCGTGGTCCAAAGTAGGTAAAATTAATTTGTTTGTCAACTTACTGGCACGGACTAAGACTTCATTACAAAACAGTAGAAATTCGATTTATTTGCCACATAAAGGCTTGATATTCGTATGAGCAATTTTATGGAAAGATGTTTGAAGAATTACTCCCTTTCGACCCGCATTTGAAAAGGTCTAAATGGACTTGTTCAGCGATTCACCAATTTTTCTTGAAAATAAGGCATTAAAAGGAAAGTGATCGTGGAACTGATCCGTTCCAATACTTTGTCAATAGGGTTCGTACTTAGGCCAAGAAAACACATCAGTGTATAAAATTTCATTTAATTGTCTCGGAGATTGTGCCCTGTATGCTGACCACAAAACTAGACCATCATCTGTCGGACAGAGGGACAGATGAGCTTATATCGATTCAGAAATTATTGAAGTCTCTTAAGTCTGTCTAAGTGTAACAAATATCTACATAAACCATCTCTATCGCAAAGTGGAGTAGAGTAAAAAACTACATACATATGTAGATATTTTTTTCTGAGTTAATTTCATACACTTTGCAGAATATAGCAATAATTTTTATCAAATGAAACGTTACGATAGTTTATGGATTGATTGAGATTCAGAGGCAACGACGTCAGCCCTATCAAGAAACATTGAACATTGAACTTGAACATTGAAACATGAACTTTTCATGTTCTGAATAAATTAATCAAGAATGTATTTATTATTTTGTCTTACCTTCAAATTGAACTTTTCTCAAATATTTCAATAAATCTCCGCCTTTGGTTGGCTTCATAGCTTCACACAGAGATGGTCGGCCACCACAAAGATCACGGTGCATGTCTCTGCATTTTAAAAAAGTTTAAATAATTTTACTCTTTCCGACTTTAAAACCTTTCGCATTTCTCCTTGGATTACCTCAAAGCGTAAGCGAAGGCCATAACAGCGTCACTAACAAATTGCAATTGATCTTCAAAGTCGGTATTCTCACGTGATAGACGTTCTTCGGTGGTACAAGTACGGTTGTAATTATTATAAGGTGTACTGGAGCTACCTGGATAGCGGCATTGAAAACGATCTTCCCAAAATTCTGTAAACATAGATCGAATAAAATTTAATATTATGTTTTCTCTCTTTTTCTTTGGCTTGAGATTTCTCTTTATTGCGTGTTAGCACTTACTTACCTACGAACCAGGGATTTCGTTGATTGTTTTCCACAGTCAAGTTTAAAAAGTATTCTTCAAAGCCTCGGACAGGATTAGCTTGAGGTTGCACCGATAAAGTGCCTTCAACCTATAATGAATGTTTTTAAAAATTAATATCGTATTAAAATGAAATCGCGTAAAAAAGATTTTTTTATATTTCCTTAACTGCTTAGCAACTTCTTATAACTGTAAGGCACAGAGGAAAATGCGGGTCAGTCAAGTGTTTGCAAAACATAAAAATTCCGGATCGGCGCATGCGAAAACTAGCTTCAAGCAACTCTGCCTGCGTGTCTATCTGTTGCAACGAGCCTTTACTTCCCTTTTATATAGCACAACAAATGTTGTTGTCAACTTCTACGTTTTGCTAAATTCGAAAACTAATTAAATGTTTTTATAATTTGTGAAAATCAGAAAATGATAAACTTTTTTATATAACTGCTTTTTTTACCAATTTTTCCATTAAGTTGCTATTACAACAAACCGACAGGATTATCCACATGTAACGTTTTTATACTCTATACCACATGTGTGTATATTAAGTTAGTGCGAACGTAAGTAACGCACAGAAGTGCTTAAGGTCGACTCGACTTTTATAATACCGATCGATTCAGAATCATTTCCTAAATTGTTCTAAGCCTTATCTGTCCGTCTGTCTGTGCATGTATTTTTGTGTTCAAGCTATAGGTCGCCATTTTTCAGATATTTTGATGGAATTTGATTCACTGGCGTACTTTGGCCCAAGGGCGAACGCTGTATATGCCGACGCCAATATGCGGACTTTCATGAAAATTATTGCTTTGTATGAAAATATTATGTATCTTTTGGGGTATTATTATGAGCGAATAACTTTACTAGGCGAAGTGGTGTAGGGTATGTAATGGTCGGCGTCGTCCTATAATATTTTTAGTTTATTTATTTTTTTTAATTTATTTTAAATAAAAACGAATCATATAAGACAGAAATGTGATTATTTTTTATTTTAGTTATTGATTTATGTCAGCTTAATTTAAAAATGATTTCATATGAATGTTCGGCCACTGAATTTTTTTAAAAATTTCATTCTTTCTTAGCAAATTTTTTATCACCTTTTCACAAAAATTCACGCTTACCACCAGGCACCAGTGGAATAAATAATATTGGTTTAAAGATGATTCTGATTAAAAGTGTTTCTGATTTACTAAGAGAAAATCTCACTTGCAGAGAAAGAACTATAAAGAGTCTTTAAATTTCATAATTTTGGTGGCGAGTTCACAACAGAATTTCTAGGGATTAGAAAGTAAGTGAAGTTAACTTTCCATAAATTGATGGTGTCACGAGATATACGACATGATGCATTACCTTGTTGGGATCACGTTTTGTCCTAATCAAAATCTTCAAATTGATTGACGTTTAAAAAATTGATATCGTCATTCAGTAGCCTTATGGCTCATATATGGTACAATGGCATCTGTGCCTTAGTTTGCTGCTGGCATTTGCTATTTATTTGTGATTGTGAATGAGAGAGAAATCGGAGGACCAGCCAACTTTTCGAATAACGCAGTAATACACAGTCGTAGAATTTAGCGAGGTGTCATAGATGACACATATCTGAACTTCCTTTCCATGTTCCTTTTCATCTGAAGAGATACCCCCTCCTCCTCCGGATACCCCCGGTTCCGTAAAAATTATATGTCCCGCCTCTAGAGCACTTAGGCTTGCGAAGAAGTCTTAAAGGTAAAATTAAAAATGGAGGGTTAACTTTAAGCTTCACACAGACCGCAAACCATTTGCCAGAAATGTTCGGGAAAAAATCTTGAATCGTTCCTTCTCAAGCACAACGATTACAACGCTAGTCTGTTAACTTATTAACGTACGATTTCGGAATAAAACTTATATCTGTGGGAATCTTCGGATATGTGGAAATGCTTCCGCGACTCTCTGGGAGCACCGGTGCACTATCAAAACTATTCCACAAGACGACTTGCATAATTTTCCATTCACAAATAAAATGATTCAGGATGAGCCATACGATTGTTTTTGCAGTATATTGAAAATGAGTGACTAGCTGAGATAAGCAATCAAGAAATAAAAGCCTTTTATAATCGCCAGGAAAATTTGTCGAATCATTATGCTCGGCCGAAGGGTGTTAGTACTCGGTATTTATGACATGGCGTGCTTGTGTATAATGCATTTTCGGATCGCTGTGTGGCCCTTAGTCGTATCTCAAATATTTTGGACTTGAAGAGAAGCATCGTACCATACGAACCATCCGTAGTTGTCAGCAGACCCGTGCAATCAAGTTTTCTTTTTATACTTGTCAGATTTCCTATCAAGTGGGCAAACGTTAACTGAACCAGGACAATGAATTTTTCTCTTAACACGGAGTGATTGCCGTTTTCTTGTTAAAATATAATGAAACAAATTTAAATTACAAAATTCTTCATCAGTAGAGGAATTTAACAAAGGAGCCGCATTTGCCATCATGCGATGGTTAACGTATAAAGTGTCTGCACTGTGCACGCTGTTGTTATACGCTGACAAAGCCATCGTTTTTTAATGCAACTGACATTCGATTTTTTAAGCTGTTGCACATTTAATTGTTCGTATTTTAAACTTTCATTAATTTTAATATCCCTTAAGTATCGCACAATTTCTTTTGACCGCAATTCTTTCCAATGACTGAAATTTAAGTGACGCTCTACGGTTGCCCATTACTATTTGTGCAACTTTATTTTTACATTTCAATATAAATAAATTTATGTTTACACATATATGACAAAGCATTAAGTTTAAATGTTCATATATGTTCATATTTGTTTTTTATTAATAAAAAAAAAATGTTGCATTTTATTTACGCACAAATGAAAGACTTTTCGTCTTAATATAGATTTGTACGCTATATACGTCTAAAGGATGAAGTTTTACTATTGGCATAGAGATCAATCTAAAATTTCGGAGAAGTATTTTTGTCGAAGGCATACAAAAAGAAAAGAAAATAGTTATCGATTGCCCTTTAAGAATGTCCGTTAGGTCGGAGTTATAATTAAGATGGAAATTTTTCAAACCCCAAGTAAAGCATGCATTTCTCTTTAACGAAGCCAAAAAGAGAAACCCAGTGATTGGTGTAAACGCCACTTTGTTACCCAGGACGCACATCACAATAAATTTCAATCAATATTCGATTTTCACTGCCATAACTTCTTGTCGTTTGTGCCTCGTAAGTCCGCCCTTGCAATTGAGTTTGCTTGTTTATGTGGATTATGGCAAAAATTTCAACTTGATCCCCACTATATTTTATTATTTTTCAAATGACTCTTGAAAATATTTAGTGAATTTGAGTATTTGAGTGAAAATTGAACAAGCAATTACGTTTCATTTAAGGTCTTTATATATATGTATATAAATATTTCTATATATATATGTATATATATATATATATATGTATATATATATTCTATATAGGTATAGATATTTCTATATATATGTAAATATAAAATATATACAAATATATATATAAACTATATATAAATATATATATATATATATATATACCTATTTAAACTTGCATTTTTTTTTTATTTATTTAGTAATCAACTCAGGGCAATTCTCCTGCACGTTTACGCAAGACGGTAATGAAGACGTATTTACAGGTTGAGAAGGGAACAAAAGGGATGTAGTGTTTGAATTGGAAGTGAAAACACTAAGAAAGGCGGGAAATTAATATTAATATTGTGAGGGCCAAAATTCGAAAGTCGTTTTGGTCACACACGTCGGTTTTCATCCATCTTCTATGTATATATAGTATTTTTTTATTACTACGATTATTCAACTCCTTATCATTATTGTTATTATTCAACTTTACATTGTATTCTCTCTTTATTCAATTTCATCTTGTATTACCTTAAGTACATGAATATATATATATACACAAATGAATATATATATGTACATATTATCTTGAATTATCTTCTACCTACATGCCTTATTATACTCTTCTTGTAAATGTTTATTATCTGCATATATATACTTTTCTAATGTACATATATATATATTCTTAGTACATTGCCAGAGTGTAGGATTGATTTTAACAAATCGACCGGTAGACAGGGTGCTTGTCGCATCCGAAAGCATATCGGATGGTTTCGAATGTGATTCTCGGTCGATGGCCAAAGCCGATCACAACAAATAGATGTAGAAAAAATGGCGACAGCATTTCCTCTTTCTCTCTGTTGTTAGTCGCCCTACTGAACGGTTGTATACGGATAGATCCATGTATATTTGAGTTCGTAAGGAGTCATTCTGAAAAGGAATGAGTGTGAATAGGAAGACTAGACTAGGGGAATTGTGGAACTATAGAATGAACGGCCTATGCAGCAACAGAGCAAAGTCTAGGGTGTCTGTTCATTGTTAACAAAAAGCCTCACGTTAATATAGTTATGGGGGTATATACAAATTTCCCGGAGTATTAGGTCAGAAGCGTAAGTGACACGCGATCAGCCTGCCGAGCTAACCCCAGCAATCAGTTAGCTAAGAAATTTCCTGCTTGGTAAAGAATTTTCAGTCTTTACCGTATTTTTATTCTTATAAAAGAATTCGAGAGTCGATTAAGACTTAGTATATATTGGAACTGACTTTATCACACGTTCGGAATTTATCTTCGATCTAATAAATACCAAATAGTGGTAGATTATAAAACCCTATTTTCTTTTTTAAATATGACCAATCATTCAGAAATTCCCCTTATACTTGAAATGGTGATGATCAGAAAGATATGAAGAAAAAAAGGGATAACGGGGGATATCTCATTGGGGAAATAATTTTTGAACTCTTATAGCGGGGTCAACTTATTTACAATAATTACCAACCACCCTCTTTCGATTTTACCCCCCTTGATCTTTACTCTTGATGATGATCAAGAACATACATAAGTAGCGAAAACATTTAAAAAACCTTATTGGTTTTAGAAGATATTCTCGTCATCAGCTTGCGTGTGCTTAACATACGAACTAAGTTATTAAAAACGAGTTTTCTATTTAAAGTTTTGCAAACAATGAGGAGACTAAGAAAATACGCCAAACAGACCGCTGTTCGGCTGAAAGTAGTCAACTCATACATACAATGGTAGCTCTGCTCCTCTGCGTTATAATCAAAACTACAAATTCTTTTGGTAATTGATATTGTTGCGAAAATCCTCGCTTAATGATTTGAGTTTGCATGAAAACTCAACCAGAATTGATAAAACCAAACACACATTCGTGACGGTTTACCTGCCACATCCAGCTGGCGATTGTCGCATCCAAAAAGATTAACAACAATTCGCAGAATATTCCGCGAACAAAAGGAATTAACAAAAAAATATCACAATGAAGTTACGTACTCGTAGCTTGCTTGTGAAAGGATATATAAAGAGAATATTTGCGGAAGGCAACGTCAGTCGAGTCAAGAGAATTGAATCGCCCAACGAACACATCCAGAAGAGTAATTGTAAATATAAGTTCGACTAAATAATTTGCAAACAGATCTCATAAAAATTGTAAACAAAATCTACGCTATCTTAAGAACCATGAGTCGGGGATACAAACTTAGTCACAAAAGAAACGAAATAGTTACGTGAAAGTTGCATAAAAGAGAGGTCGCGTTACAGTATGTTAGATATCTAAATAAGTTTTGTAGCTGTCGTATTTATTTCGTTTATAAACTGTGGTTCAGTAATTTTTGTTACAAATGCAACCCTGTACCTAGTTATTACATCCCATGGTCTTATAGAAAAATTGACATGCCTGAGCAGCAGCAGAGAATAAGCGGGAGATTAAAATTGGCAGTGAGTTCCTCCATATAAAATTAGGGGCCGATGGAGACCACAGGCATACCAGGGCATACACTGGCCCTGGACATAATGTAAAATTTCATGAATTTTAACAGGTGTATTTCCTTAGGGTAATCGTCTGTGAACTATTCGTAGGATAAAAATTGAATACTGTCTCCCATCCATCCCTCGATTACTTCCGTACCTAACTTGTCAATAACACGTGCGTCCATCCGTTTACAGCCTGCGGCCTTTTTGGCCTATATATAGTTTCTAATTACACGACAGGGTAGAAAAGCTAGGATCTCAGATCGTCAGAATGTCCATTCAATGTTACATAGTTTTTGTGAACTTAGCAAAAGTCATTGCAAGGTTCGTTTAATTTCTATTTACACATACCTCTGGTTCATTGCCATCAGATACTAGATTTCGAGCGCTCCAGCCATCTGAACCGATCCAAGAAAATGATCCAGTCGCATTATTACGGCGTACAGCACGCATCACTTCACGTACTTCTTGATCCGACCCAAATATTATTGCTCCTGTAACAACAAGCAATGCAGCAATGCTTTGAATTACAATAATCGTAAACTTACATTATTTTATAACAAAATTATTTTCTCTATAGTTTGAATTTGAGAGAGAATCGTTCTCGTGCTCTTCTCGAAAGAAGTTCTCTTTAATAATGCTATCAAATATGTTTATTCGATTCCTTCGATCTCCTTACAAGTGTAAATGTGTGTATACATAACATGTATCGTTGAATGTTGTTCTTGAAAATTATTACATTTTACTTTGGTCTGCTTTATGCAAATTATTGCAGTAGAGAAATGTACTTTCTCAACATGTTTTGAAAAACGGTTCGTGATTGTAATAAGACGAACCAACGTACAAATAAAATTCAAACATCTGAAGATGTATATGTGTTCATGTTCTAGGAATGCATACATACCTTTTTTTTGTTCACAAATATATTTTTTCTCATAAATCACAGTAAAATTAATACAAAAATTTCTTTGGAGCCTGAAGTGCTATGAAAATATTCAAATAAAAAAGAATTTCTATGCAAGGATTCCTCAGTTCTCTTTACTCAGTGAAATCCTGCGCCTGAAGTTCTCGTTTCTTTTTCGATATTTGCTGCACAATATAAACATAAAAATGTACAGATAACTCGGAACGTTATGTCTGCACCCGTCTTTAGAGTCTAATTAGGTGAAACTGTGAGTTTGCTACATTTTCAGGTAAGTAATAACTTGCGTCCCACATCGTGAGAGATAAGTCTATATCTCTTAGGAAGCCTATATCGAAGTTGGTAGATGTAAGATATTGCGTAAGAGGCATGGGCGAGGTCTATCCAGCCCTCCTAATTATTTAGTTGCCTCTTGATTTTTGGGTAACCATAGCCATCACAATACTCCGCGGAGGACCGCCGCGAATGCTTTCTCGTATTTCACTTTACGAGGCATTTAGGTACTCATCTAACTTTTTTTCCATGGATTTTCAACATCCAAGAAAAAGCATCGACCCAGCAAAGCTAGCCACCCAATCACACTACCGCTTCTTTTACCCTTTTTGACCCCTTTAATAACATAATAAACCTCTTTTAAATCTTGTACCTTCATAGTAACTGATTGCTCGTTAAAGAAATTTGCAAGCTGACCTCTTCCGAATTCCCGTCGTAGGGAAATGCGATGTACAATATACGCGTCGCTAATGGAGCACAATACGGTGCGTTGAAGCTCTAACATGAATAACTTTGATATCTGTATAGTTGACAGCATCATAAAATATGAAAATCATTCCTCTGTTATATAAACGCAGAAGCTTACATAGAAGGGAGCGATATAGAAGTAACTATGCTACAAAAGAAGCAAAAATGTTCAAAGGAATGAATATCTCAGGTTCGTCAAAGTTTATGTGACTTTACTTTTATATCATGAATATCTAACCGCTATGATGAACATAAGAAAGATTTGAAACTTACCTTGAATATGGATTAGAATCTTCTAAAAATTGGAAGCATAAATAATTCCTATCACTATTAATGATGGGTATCTAAGATTCGAACATATCTTCTTTACATGTTGTATGCACAAATGTTTTACAAACTTTTGCAAATTTCCATACCCTCTAAAGAACTACATAACCTATGTGAAAAATTCTAAAACGTTTGAGAGACAGAATAATGAAAAGGGAAAACGTAAAATAATTTTTCTGTTGAACCTAAAAATTTCATTTTACATTATCTACAAAGAAAGAGACGTCAGAAATTTCTGCTTCGATGAGTTACATATATATGTGAACCAAGAAGTAAAGAAATGTTTCAAAGGCACAGAATAAATGTTCTCCTTTACCAAAAGCAAATAAGAAACCGTTCAATGGCTCTAAAGGAAATTACATTTATTTACAATGAACAACAAGGAATTTGTTTGAGTTTACTGTTGTTGTGTGTACCGTATCATTGCTATTATTATTATTGTTTTATTATCATTACTTTTTGTTCAAATTTATGCAAAATTCAGTTAGCAAAATTAATCGTTGTCTTGTAACCTAAGATTAAAAACAACATCAACATATTTTATATAAATAAATAAGAGAAGAGAGATAGAGAGAGAGAGAGAAAAGGAAAAAACATATATTTATCTAGGTTTAGCAAACCTACTCACAATTGATGTGCGGCACTGAACCAAAGCGAATTTACAACATTTTGCCAACTTCTCATAACAACACGAGTCAGTGTATTGACGAGTTCTAGCGTGATTTTATTAATTAAAAGTTTTAATTCACATACGTGCGACATCGTAAATATTTGGGCATTGAAACGGATTCATGTTACGGTATGTAATACGATAAAAAAATTAGGTTATAAATATTGTTCAGATTTTTGGAAAGGAACCTAAACGTATTGTATAAAATCAGAATGAAATTTACCTTGACAAAGTTGCATGTAAAGAAAGTGCCTTGAAGGAAGGATATGAACATTGAAATTTAGTTTATTGAAAAACAGTGACGGGTGAGTAACACCATGTGTTAAATACACCCAAGGTAACGATTTTGAAGTGAAGGTGTACGTGCGCATAACACATCCACCAGTAAGTTTGTGGAACGAAATACATGTGTCGCCGCTACTGACGAATCCATACGATTTTTAAATAGTACCCACTGTTGACACGAAATGTGTAAAAACTTCACAACATTCCGACAATTAGAGTTGTTTTCAATTTAGATTTATTTTAGTAACACCACCTTTGTAAGCGTCGAAACAACAGAAGATTTTGAATTCCTGAAAATCTGTTAGCAACGTTCTTTCATACATTGGCAATGAAACTTGTAAGCAAAGTGCAAAAATGATTTTTATACAAATTCGTTTGATTTATCATCGCATTGGTAATACGAAGCTCAAGCAACGGACATATATTCCAATGTCTCATGTTCTTTGTGCAACGTACAGATCGTCAAATGCGATTGGTCAAAATTTCATAAAGAGTGGCGTAAGTTTGCGCTTTCTTTTTTTTGAAGCAATTTCAATAAGTAAACTTGAACGAAGATTGATATCAGCTGGCACATCTACATCGAAGAAAGGCTTTATATTCTTCAGTTTTTATGTGGATCAATAAAATACTTATTTGTGAATGAATGAATGATCGGATGTTGATTGGAGCGCTCATGAAATATTAGCTATATGTATGAAACTTTTTCCCATTCCTCACCTCTCAACCTACTATAATTCACTTTGACCGTTTCGCAACGTGCATAGGTCCTATAATTTGACGGGGTAAAATTCTAAATTTAAATTCTTCTAGTCCTTCACCTGTTGCTGGAACACTAGTAATATTTCTCTAGTAAGTACGTTGTTTAGCCTCACAAGCTATATTTCAAAATCTGCCTAAGTGACAAAATTGTAAAGTGCGAGGTAAGATATCATTTATAACGTGTGCTATTACTGATCGGAATATGGGCCGACTTATTTTTTTGAGTCAACATTGCTTCAAAATTGTGATATTAATACAAATTGCGATTTTGTCAGAAAAGTGATTTTCTCTAAAGGATTTTTATGCATCCTTTCGCGTATAGACCGATGTCAGAAGCAAATCAAGTAAAAACACCATAGTGGTTTACGGATCACTATTAAATACCCTAAATCACCGACAGGTGTTCATACAACGACTTTTCAAAATAAGGCGTTGTATCAAAAGTGGTCGAAAAGGTGATGCGATTCTAACGAGTTTCAATAGCATTCGCTTTTGGGATAAAACGCGTTAGTGTACTAAATTTGATCAAAATAACTCAAAGATTGCGTCATGTAGATTGAACACAAGATAAGAACACAAGACAGAAAGACGGGCAGACAAGCTTACATAGATAAAAAGTGGGGGTGTGTCTCAGATTTTTCTGGGTGCTGCGCCAAAAGCTTTGTAGAGTATAAAAGCCCTATAAAATTCAAAAGATTAAAATTAGAAATAGTCGATGCAGTTTTTGGTATCACATATAACGCTCGGAGTGTTTTCCGAATAGCGCCACCATCTTATTAAAAATAGATTTGTTCTCCCCTTCAAGATGTCAGCAATTAAAAAAAAATTTCTAGCGATTTTCATACGTCGTCTGAGGTTGTTGCTACGTAAATATGTTACCATATAAAAATTTGTGTACACAAAGTAGATTTTGCTTAATTGGAAATGAGATTTTAAGGTGTTATTTTCCGACTGTCATAGTAACAAAAGAGTGTCAGATGTTTTAGTTTACAACTTTTTTACACACTAGTCAATATTTGCCGAGACTGACATCTAAATGTCGTCTTTTAGAGAAAAAATCCATAACATTTTCGCAGAGACCTAACCCTTAACTGCCGATAGGCGGTCTTGCAAGCGAAAGATGTTTTCCATATAACTATCGCGTTTACTCAGAGTGCAATAAAAATTTCAACGTTTTATTTATTCGTAGCGTTAATTAGCGGAGCTGCTTAGTGGCAATAAAATGGTCTTTTCATACAGCATGTGATGGCAGACGAAATGTGAATTTAATTTTGGATTCGATAATGAGTTTCTTGCAGAAACTGAAGCAGATTTCAAGGCCCTTGACAAATCGTTTGATTGACTCTATTATTGAATTTTGAACAAAAAAAAAAAAAAAAACGGTACTCTCACTTAGTCCTGGGAATTATTGAGTGAAGTGAATTTTACAAAAATTTGCGGCATTAGCAACTAATAACTTTCGAGGAGAGAGAGAGAAGTAAAAAAAAGAAAAGAAAGGAAATATTTGGAAAGACTTTTCGTTAAAGAAATTAAAATAATTTAACAATGAAAAATATTTCCTCTTACAAGCATTACAAGGCATTACAAATTTGTTACGAAAAATCTTTAAAAATTCTTTATGATTTTGCGCTAGTTTTGCTGTTAAAAATAAAGTAATTAATTGTACTTTTGTTGGGAGGAGAGGAACAAAAAAGTGCTAATATCGTTGTTTCAGTTTTAAATTAATTTGTGTAAAAAGTATTTTTTTTAGGTAAAATAGCAGGTGTTTCGTATGTATGCAAAAAAACTGTTCATGCCATTAAGACCGAGAGAAGTGTGTTAGCAGTTTAAAGACAAATTATAAAGTTTTCCGCAAGCGTACAATTTGGGCCACACGGCAGTTGGATATAATAATTGCTGGGGAATATGCGTTCAACTAAAATTAATGGGAAATTTTATAGTTCATATTACAGCACGTAACACTTTATAAGTGATATATAACATAATTAAAATGTGGTATTTTAATTAAATATTTAAATGTACGCAATTACTTTTAACAATTTTTGAAAAAGCAATAAAATCTCATATGTACGCATACAGTATAAAATATTTTATTAAAATTTTGCAAGGTTAAGTAATGTGTTTTTAATTGAACAGATGACAACGACTACTATTTAGTTTTGGAAGGCCTTAGTAAACTTCCAGCTAGCTTGTCTTCGCATCGATACCAATCCGGATGTCGAGATAATTGATGTCAATGTGTTGTGGTTTTTATACTCTACCCTACTATTAGTGTACTTTACGTTACATTAAGTTTACGCGGATGCTTGCCACACCTAGAGATGGGCCCGCCTTCCATCATATCAATCGCTTTAGAATCATTTTCATTTAAATTGATTTTCTCATCACTTAGTGCTTATTTAGGATCATTTTCTAACTCGACAGAGTTTCTTTCCATCTGTTTGTCCGTTAGTCCGTCTGTTTGTGCGTATGTCTGGCTGTCGCCTTCTTCGTCTACTCCTTCTCTTCCTGCCTGTCTGATATCTTACCGTTTGCCCCTTTTTTTTTTTAAAGGATGAACCTCAAGCAGATAGTAAAGGTAAGGTAGGGAGTCTGCGTGATAACAACACAACTGCTATCAAATATTACTGTAGGTGATGATGATTCTTTACGATATTCTTTAATTTATTTTTACAGAATATTTTTCAATTGGTCGATAAATTTATTTGAGAAGAAATATTTTACATTTTGTCAAAAATTAAAGCAAAGAAAAAAACATTAACAAGCAAGAAAATTATATTTGTTCGGAACCGAATCTTTTATACCCATCACCTTTATCCTAACAAAGCAAACAAAAAAAGTAAAAGAAGCACATTTTCATGCTCTATAATATGGAGTGGGCGCAGCTGGTTTTTTCTACTTTCAAAATAAAAGATTTTGTCGTA
>CCAG010014000.1:0-104148 GCA_001077435.1 Glossina morsitans morsitans | reverse complement strand
TTGATATACTGTTATATTGAGTAGAGATGGTAAATGTTTTTCACAGGTTTTACAGGTACTACACCATCGCCCGTCGAATACGCGTTCAAATTTTTGTACATTTATCTGCTATAGTTTATGAGTAATGAGCAAAATACAAATTTTTCATTTTTTTTGAAAAACAGAGGTGTTCTCACTTTATGCAGTACTGTAGACGTGTGTTTTAATCGATTTGGCTCATTTTCAATACCAACCTGTGTGCAAGAACTTTGAATGTTTCTGCCGAATTTGAAGTCGATAGCTTCAGTTTTGCGACCAAAAGCACAACACAGACATACAGACGGACAGACATGGATACGCATATATACACTTTGTACAGTCTCTGAAGCTTCCTTCTGAATGATGCAAACGTTGCTACAAAACGTCATGAGAATAAAAAGAAACGGAATATAACCGCTAGAATAAGAAGCCCGCAGGAAATATGAAAGATTTATGTTACTCCCATTTATTTAACTTACAGCAAGTCATGATAAGGAACGTTAACTAGTGTTTAACGGCATTTTGTATCCGCAAAAATATATGAAACTTGGTTTTCTGAAACTTCGCCATCTTTGGCTTACATATCGTATACCTATACGGCACATGATATCTTATTAGGAAAGCAGACGAAATATGAATTACATTTTTCATTAACAGAGACCGGAATGAAACTTTTTCTATGAATTTCTCTTCTATTTGCAATAATAGATTTTTCTTAATTTCATCCATTTACCACAGTACAGGCTATTAAGTGTGGTTGATATATACAAAGTTGATGAGCTCGTAAATAGTGTTTTGTATTACACTTACCGTTATGTGTAATACATCATATAAGTCTTGTAATGATTTTATGTGATGGCTTGGAAAATGTGTTTTTCCTGTTTTCCTCTTTATTATTTTTTTGTCTCTCTATCCCATTCAAAATAGCCCATAAACGTAATTTCATTGTAAGTCCAAGGTTAGCAGAATATGTTTTATGGTTGATTTGTTTTTTACTTTACAGATTGGGATCAACATTTTACTGCTCGTGTTTCGCTTAGATAGCAAACTGTAAATTGTTGCTCGAATCCCTTTGCTTATATGACAAAAGTTGACATTTTATAACCATTTTAATGAAAATTTACGATAATTTCTTTTTTCCTAGTGGTTTGCGTTACCATCCCACCAGAGTAAAAGTTATTGTCGATGTATAAATTGCAAGTCACAATAGCTTATGAGTGTGTTTCTATAACCATCACTTTG
Source organism: Glossina morsitans morsitans (assembly GCA_001077435.1). Lineage (NCBI taxonomy): Eukaryota > Metazoa > Arthropoda > Insecta > Diptera > Glossinidae > Glossina > Glossina morsitans. The sequence continues at coordinate 102,888 of CCAG010014000.1, read as the reverse complement.
CACTTAAGACGATAAAAATGTACTTGTGGTTTAACACTTAATGTAGAATCAATAAATTAGATATTTGCACATTTTTAGACTTTCCATCTCAGTTAAATGCTCGACTGCTTGCAAGCTTTAATTTTAATTCTCTTGACATTTTTACAAATATGAAGACTAACAAGATTGCTAATCTTACACAAAGCGATGGAATGAATGTTCGCAATTTAAAACAATGGAGCCTTGCTCCTAATTGACAATCTCTTGCCGGAATTATATCCTTTGCCTTTATATAGTCAAAATTATACACCGTTTTGGAAAAGCCGGGTGATACACGTTCACTCGTATTAAAATGTCTCAATTATTTCTGTTTCTACTTTTTCTGAGAAGAAGTACGTTGTTAATTTATATTGGCTACAGAGTACATATATAGCAAAGAAACAAAAGCGAATTGGTTCCCCTCCACTTAAGGTAGTGTGAATGTATGTAACAAGCAGAAAGGCTTACGATAGATCCACCTTTTATTATACCGATCGATTTAGAATCACAATCTGAATTGATTTAAGCCTGCCTGTCCGTCCAATGTAGGTACATGTACATATATATAGTCAAGGTACAGATCGCAATTTTTGAGATATTTTGATGAAATTTGGTACAGTGACGCGTTTTGACCCAAAGACGAAGGCTATTGAAAATCATTCAGATTAGTCCGCTTTTTCGACCACTTCCCATATAACGCTTTATTCTGATAGGTGATTATTTGGAAAAAAAATTGTAATTTTCAAAATTTCTCGCCAAAAGTGGTTAAGTAGTACTATTTCTTCTAACTTTGGATCGGCTGGGGGAATTTTTGAAACCCATCTCATCTAACGAAAACTGAAGTTCATATGACAAACCTCTCGATTTATTTTTTGGACCCGACCCTATCAAGGATTTCCACGAAAATTGATCCTTCGTAGAGCAGAAAAGTCCAAGTTTTACTATGTGGTCATGAAAGTTGACTCATAATAGTACTTTCATGCAAACATGAACTCTATAAAATTTGGACGATCTATTTTTGGATCCTGCCCTATTTAAGGACTAAGCTTGTACTACATTAGGTGGCATTTCAGGCCCCCTTCGCCATAAATACGCACATGAAAAATATGTCTTTATATAGAAACAAGATATAATTTTTGTGTTCTGTAATAAAACTGGTGTTGGTGTATGGTGTTTAATGCTCATCCTTGCCCGACTTTAATGTTCTTACTTGTTCGTTTTAAAATTTTGAATCCAACATTTCATGATGCGAATGCAAGTTAGATTACGAGATTGCAATGAAAAAGTTCATGTAAACTAAGCAGTCGAGTGGAAATGGAATATTGCCAAGAAATGCAATTGCGAAAAAAGTTGTAGCGACGTATAGTTATCATAGCAACGTCTTTCCTCAGTGACTCGCAAATATCGTGTTTCAAAAACACGAAAAATAAACGACTAGATTTTCATTGAGAAGGACTCTTCTCAGAAAACTGTCAGAAGGAGAACATCTGTACACACCTTAAATTGTAACGTGGCGTTACATTTTAGGAAAAGTGCAAAGGTTCAACATGAACCTCGCTGAAAAGCGTTTAGTTCTGTATTTCGTATGAGTAGATGAGTAGATGAGTAGAGGAACTTTCCTATGCTTGCAATGTAAAATGTCTTTCGTCTACCCTGCCCTTTGTGTTATACGTATTCATCCGAATTCTTTTGTGATGAAGTTCGTGGTTTTAAACGATAATTTTGTGGGTTAACATAGGTTTTCTCGACAATTCTTGGGAGGTTTATTTGCAAATAATTTACTGGAGCTTATATTTACAATGATTCGTCTGGTCTTGTTCGTTTGAAAACTCTCTTGACTCGATTGACTTGGCCTTCGGCAAATATTCTGTTCTCTCACTTTTGCAGCATCTCAAATTCTCACTTTCTTCAAATTTTAACCATAGCCTCGTTCCACTCTGTTATCAAGAATGTGTGTGTGTTTGGCTAACTTTTAATGACTTTACAGCCAACTTTTGATAGGTGTGTCCAAAGTGAAGTGTTTATTAACTATGTTCGATGCCATAGTCTGCCTAAGTCAACGTATGAGGGCAAGGAGGTTCTATAACTCAAATAACTTCAAGGGTGAATTCTTTTTGTATTAGCACAGAGAGGCAGGCAACAATACTTCAAATCCGTTTCTTACAAAAAAAATTTCTTACAATAAATTCGAGAAATTGAATTTCGGTTTGGCAGGGCAGTGCTACTCTTCAAATGATCGATCTTACAACTTAGATGGTCACTCGTTTAGCTTCAATCTATAAATGGATTAATGGTTGTATTGCTTTCAATGAGAACCATTTCGTTTTGTGCTTCTCTTGTGAAAGCTTGAATACAATTTTTGCTTCCGTTTGGAAGTGTACCACGTTATCCACATTAATCAACAAACAAGCAATACAGGCTTGCCAGGTAAAAAAACCAAAAAAAAAAAAGAAATTCGTTCTTATGGCATACGATCTCTAGATATATTACACGTGACACCTAATGCTCTGGTGAACATTTTTTGCTAAGGGTATCATACATTAACAAAGATAGTTTTGTACATCTTTTTTTTCTGCTTTGCTTTCAAATGTAAACATTGAACACATTTAATGCATTTAACCGGATGTGGGATGGAAAAATTGTAGAAAAAATATTGCTTTTAAATCCCAAGGTATGACATTAATTTTTTATTCATGCTTTCGCTTTTGCGTCAATTTAACGACGAAAACTTTTTCCCACCGATGCAAAATTTCCATTTTGCTCAGAGCCTTATGTATGTATGATGTTTTTTCAATTACAAAATTTAAGAAGTTTTAAAGCAGCTGTGGTTCATTTAAGATGAGTAATAGCAGAATGTATGCGAGCTACGCTAACTGCAAGTAGCGATTAGCAAGGGAGAACGCATCAAAAACAAATAAATTTTATTGAACACAAAAAGGAAAAACCGGCATCTAGGCGTCCATTGGAGGGCGTGCTGTAACTTAGAATGTTTTTTCTAATGCTGCACTGTATACATTATAAATAAATAATTCCTACGCTTTACTGTCAAGATGTTTTATTATTTTTAAATTTTCCCTTATTTCATGCCCAGGATTTTCAATAGAGTTTTTAGAGCTTTTCCTTTTTTATTTCATTGCTTCTTCGCTTTCGTTCAGGGAATTTTATTGAAAACTCATTATCAAAGGAATACAAGCTTATCAAATTTTGCATATCTATCAAGATTGCCACTGCGTAGTTCAATTAACCTGCATCAGCTCCCATTCATTCATTCATCGATTCTTCTTTCAAAAAAGCAAATATTTCTTATTCTCGTTCACTATTTGAATGCGATTTTAGTGAATTTTAGAGGAGAGTGGAGAGGAGAGGAGTTACTGCTGCGAGCACATTACATTGGTGTAGTATCACTTTATTTATTTCCCATGGCAGGATCGCGCTAGCGGATCGTAATGTAGGTTTGTTAACAAAACGAAAATTTAAAAGGAATAAGCGATTTTTACGACAAATCGATGAAAGTGATGCAATCAAATAAGTTGTGTAATAATCTACATAGGCTTTGGTTCTGCAATGTCGGATAAGCTTCTTCGTTGTGTTGTATTGTCGGCATACTACAAAATTTATGTAAACGCTATTCTTGGCCGTTGGTTCCAGAAAGAACTTGCAAATATTCATCTTAGAGCGAATTATACATACGCGCCATCTATTGCTAGTTATTTTACTAATTGTAGGCGTCTAGCCAATTAACAAACAAGAAATATATATACGAGATTTATTTTGAAACAAAATGTTGCAAACAAGTTTTCATCCACTGTTAATGTGTTTGTTGGCACTTCTCTAGTGCCTGTTAAGGTGTGTATTGATTTTGAAATCATTAGTTGTCGTGAACTGCAAGTTGCATAGTTGACCTTGATCTAGAATCATCAACTAAAAATTGAAATGTTAGATTATAGTTTTCTTTGCAACAAGTGGCGACATAAGGGCGGAGAGATCGTACAATTGAAAAAAATATAATACATCTGCCAATAATTTCTGGGAGTGAGCAATAAAAACACTTTTTTGAAAACTTCGACATCATCTTCCATTCCAGAGTGATACAATCAATCCATTGATTTTCTAACATTTCGATGACTTTTTCATAGAACGATTTATGTCAAGAGCGGAAGAATTACGGCTCAGATTCCGCAATGGTGTCCGAATCTTTTTACTTTAAATGATAGTCGCTGGCACCCAAATCTGAAAAATATAGTGGCCAAGTTCATGTAATCTCTCCCTTACAATCATTAACTGAATCGTAGATGTTTCTGGTCGACTGTCACTCACCGTGGTAGTGTATTTTGCGAACGGCTTTCGTTTGCGCAAATTTTCGTGCTTATTTTTTTCTTTTTTCAAGAGGAGCAGTTTCTCAGGCGATATGTTCTCTTCGCGTGACACGGTGACGGTCAGAGAGAAATAAGGGAAACGTAAAGACATAAGGAAGAGATGGTCGCAGCCTAATGGATGCGTGCCCAAATCAGTAAGTACATGTCTTCACCGATCGAGCACACCCACTATAGCTGCGACCAAACAAAACTCTACTGTGCTGTGAGATTTGAATTCGCGAACTCGGATTTGATAGTCACTGCACCTATTCTGCTACTCAAGCGGATTAACAACAATGGGTACACTGCGTTCAACATTAACCGTATCTGTAGTAGACTCGTTTAAAATCAGCGAAGCGACAAGTTATTGTTTTCGATGGAGAAGAGTTGCCGTCACACTCTTCAAGCCAATGTCGGCTTTAAAATTCAATGAAATGCACAATTTTTCTATCTTTTACAGAATGTAGTGTTTTTAAAAACACCGCAAGACGTGTCACAGTTTATATTACTCGCAGCCGATAAGTATGGTTTATATATGCATCCAAAAAATTCTGCAAAAATATTGAAGGAAAAAACAATTTTCCATTTTTACAATTAAAAAAAGTGAACTTTCACCTGTGCTGACTGTTACTCAACTCTATTATATACTTTAGAATGCTCTTCGTTTCGCCTCGCATTTCTTAGCACAAAGACAAACGCGGTTTGGTTTCATGTTTATAAGAAATGAAAAATTCGTGTTAATAAGAGAACAACTTTGTACAGGATATGAAAAAATTTCAGCAGTTGATACAAGTGTTTTAATTAAAAAAGTGTTTCTATAGCCATAAGTGCATTCGTAGCTCTTCTTTCATGGTTTTGTTCGTTCCTTCTATTTCTTCTTTATTTCTTATAACAATTTTCTCGCCAATGTGTATACATGGATTTATTGATGATTGCTTTTACTTACCACGTGCTCGCGGTTTGGTCAGCAGCTTCTGTACAATATTGTCGTAGGCAATCTCTTCGGCGACACCAGAATCTTTCACGAGCTTTTCTTTAACGGCAATACAAACACTATGGCGAGCAAGCAATTCTTCCAATTCCTCAAAGGCCTACAAGTGAAAACGAAAATTGAATAACGGATTTAAATGACTCTGCTTAAGAATTCATTCCTTTCAAGAAAAAATAAAAAAATTTCAATTGAATTCATTTCGTTCACTTATTCATTTAGAAATGTTCAATAATTGTTTTTATTAAACATTTTTAATCAATTTGCTGTCTTGATATATAAAATTTGTTCCAGTGGGTCCTATCGCTTTAATTGCTTCTTGTTTTGCTGTGTTATTGACATTGACATTAAAAGCAATTTTCGTTTCATTTCATAAAACTTTTCATTCAGAAATTTTTAAATCTGTTTAATAGTCGTGCAGTTTGTTAAATGTACGTAATTAAAAAAGTTTTCGTAAATAACACGGCGTACAAGAAGAAACGAATCTTATTTGTGCATGAGGAAAAGGAGTGGGCTGTAGCTTTCAAAGAGCAAAGGGTTTACCACCCACATCGGTATTATTTGCCTGCATCACTTACTTCTTATGAATCTTGAAAGCATATACATGTATACGGCTGTGTGTTAAGGAAACTCCAGGACGAAGTATGTTTTAAAAAACACAGAGTGGAATACTGTGTCGTATGTCAGAGATATCCAATTGAGCGGATAGACAGCTACTTTGTGAGAGCGAAAGGTAAACAACACAAAAGTCTGTGATATTTTTTTTAGCTCCAATGGCGATGAAAATTTTTGAAAACTGGTTGAATTATTCACTATGGACGAGCTCTACAAACGCCTTAAGTTGCCAGAGTGAAAGGAAAATGTAGATAATGATAAGAAGAAGTATCTAAGAAGAAATACTAAAATTAATCTCACGAAATCATTTCAGAAGAGGCGAACGAAAGTGGGACATCCGTGTTGAAACACCCTCCAAAGCAATTGAAGAAATTATGGCAACGAAAGTAAATGCGATTCACAGATTTTACTGTCAGTTGATTACTTTGGATATTCCGCTTAAATATTTTAAAAATATGGACCGCAACCCCCCGCCTTATGTGTATTTGTTAATCAACCGGATATTTAAGATCCGTGTGGCATGTGTTCGAACAAAAAAGTAAAACTAGTTCCGTCTCTTCCAAAAAAATCGAGTTTAAATAAAAGTTAAAACGTTGTCATCGGACAAAACCGACTGCTAAGTACCTTATACATATCGCTAATACAAATCTTCACCTATCTTCATGACAAAGCGTCAAAGTATATACTGTACTGCCATAAGGCAGGTTATCTTTTAGAATATGGGCAGGAATCGGAGAAATACATCATTGTAGCCCAAATAAAACAAAGTAGAATTTGGACTGAAATCACTATCTGATAGTAACTTTCATTGCAAAATACTAAAAATTAAACTTTTGTTGCTCTGTAACGGTTCATTTGTTGTAAGAACGACTATACGGGAAAGGTTGAGAAAATGATCTCGTCCAATCCAAATCTTTCATATTCACGCAGATTACCCAAGTATCATTTTTTTGGAAATTTATGTTTGTTATATATAATGAGTATTTTTTTTTTGAAAGGAATTTATATGAGAAGTGGTCATAACAGCGGTACGTTCCTATCTAGAAGTGCAAAGATGGGTCGATAATCGGATCGCTACCAAACCCTTTCTGTTCTTTCGATACAACCACCTATTGTTTTCCATGAGAGTTGTCTTGCAACTTAAAATAGTTTATTAAACGTCATCAAAATACCCGGAAAACTGGGATAGGTGAGCATCAGATCGCCAGGCAGACATTCAAATGCGCATAAATCGTCCCAGGAATCTAATCGATTGCCATAATAACAGATGGGTTCACTTCGAACCTTCCTGAGTATTGCATACATTCCGACAAACATAATATGCCCTGCATGTCAAGTAGTGTAGGCTATATATGCGATCTTAAAAAGCTGTAGCAAATCAACTGAAAAAGTTTAAAATCATTTCCACTTGAGATCATGCCTCTGAGCGCTTCCAGAAGAGAAATAATAAACTTTATGCCAGAAAATGCCAATAAGCGACATTTTCAAACTTTAAAACTGTTAAAGGAAAGTTTAAGGATCGCTTAAGTATATCTGAAAATAAACATAAATAAAATGCTTAAATTGGAATCATTGTGATAACCACTTACCTTAATGCCGTAATTGCTTTCCTCATAGATTATGGAAACATAACTCCAACCCAAACGTTTAACAATTTCAACCATAGCCTTTACTTGGTAATGGTCTGATGGTATGGTACGTGAAAAGTATTCGAAACGTTGCTTATTGCTTAACTCGGGACTTGTGGAGAAGAACGATACCTGGCAAAAAAGGATAAATACATTTCTTTATGTTATTCTTGTTGGTTCGCTTTTTATGTTGGGTTTCTTTCCAATTAAATTTTACAGACTTTTCATGAAAACAAAAAAACTCTACCCAAAACCATTACGCAATTATTTTCTACTTAGAGTTTGGACCTTCAGAGTCAAAAGCAAAAAAGAAACGCATTTATTGGGATTTTCTTGTGTTCTTTACCGTTTTCTGTTATAAGACATAAGTTTCCTTAAGCCATCTCTTTGTGTGCATTTCGATATTTATGCCGTATAAACTTACACCCCAATGAAAATCATTTTCATTTTGTTACCACATTTTTCTTCTTGTTTTTTTTTTTAATCTTTTGCTGCACATTTGTTGTTTTGTTTGTTCTCGTTCGTTCGTTTGCTCGTTCGTTTCTTTTTGTACGTGGTCGTACACGTTTTTCGATATGAAAGTGTACGCAGCCCAATATTATGTTTGGCACTTCAACACTTACACTTCATTGCACATGAATGAATTTATGATATCACCAACTTTTGTGTTGAATTTATGTGAAATATAGGATCATTTTACTGTTTCGGTTTACAAGATGCAAACGTGAATATCGTGGGATATAAAGATTAAAGGTTAAATATGGAAATATGGAAATAAATTGCATTTAAAGTATTTCTTTATTATTACACCCACAGCAGGCGGCATATTGCGTTTATTAGAAGAAATAAGTAAGAAATTTGCATTCGTTTCTGGTCGAATCTTTTTATCCATCATGTTTATCTTAAAAAAGAACAAAAATTTTGCAACAAAAACAGAAAATACGAAATTTCCGTTTTCTAAGATTAGGTGGACTTGGAAGAATTCATCATTCCTCTATAGTTACTGTTGAACTATCCAAGGGATTGTACGGACTGTTTTCTTTGGGTTGCGAAAAGAGAGAGTTTTTTGGGTTATGTTGCATTGTAGAGTTGCCCATTGATGAATTTTACCTTCGAATTTTTGATGCTTTTTCTCTAGTTGGAAGTTAATAGTTTAATATTTACTACATACATCTATGTAAACGCACGGACAGACATGCTCAGATCGATTCAGAATTTGATGCTGATCAACAATATGTTCACTTTATAGCATTTCTGCAATTTCCTTCTGGATGTTGCAGACGTCTTGAAAAAGTTGATTTACGTCCATCCTTGCAAAAGAATGGAAATTTCAAAAGTATGTCTCAGTGTTTGAGTAAAATCTATACATGACATTATCATACCCTACACCACATTAAATTTATGGGAATGAATACGAGGCGTCAAGGGGCCTATTTTTTACTATGCAATCATATATCAATTTGACTCTCGCATCTTTACTCATTGTATCTATTTATTCTCAATGTGTGGGTCGAAAGTTTTAAGATATTTTAGTAAAACTGGATACGCTTACCTGCTCAAAGACGCCAGCGAAACTTGATTAGGTTGAACCGTTCTCACGATCACTTTGAAAAACTACTTCCCAGCTAATGTTTCTGCCCAATTGGACGTCGATAGCTTCATTTCTACAACAGACATTGCACAGACGGGCAGAAGAACATCCTTAAATTCATTTAGAATTTCATGCTGATCAAGAATGTATATATATATATATATATATATATATATATATGTTGTGGAGTATCTGAATCTTCCTTCTGGGCATTACAACCGTTTTGACAAAATGAATATATCTTTCATCCTTGGACGATGGGTCTAAAAATTTATAAAAATTCTATTTCGGGGATTTTAAGAAGAAATAAAAAACTTCACCGAATTAATTCAACATCGCACAATATATACACAATTGTGTTGCGTAACTTTTGTACAATATGCTTCAAGCGTCAAATGCAAACGTGCGCGCACCACAGATTGTTAACAATGTCAAGATTGCTTTTCAACATAAACAATGTAAAAATATAAAATTCTTCGCCAGTCAATATTAAGGCTATTATTAACCAAAATAGATTGGCAATAGAAGTGAAGGTTGTTTGTGGTATTTCTTATCGTATAGTCGTAAGCTGCAAAATTGTGTAATGTTCTGTTTACATGATGTGTCAGCATAAACATTGTAATGATAGAGAGATAAAGAGAGAGAGTTGATAATGGGTTAAAAGAAAAATAGTGGACGTGCAACATTTCAAATCGTCAAAGAATTTGAGTTTTTAAACATAACTGTATATCAATATAAGGGCACTTGAAATTTTAAATGCCCTTATCCTTGGGGCAATAGTCGTTAGGATATCATCGATAAATTATTGTAAATATATTTTATGAGTAAGAAACGGCTCGTTTTTGATTGAAAATTAACTTTTTTCATTTAAATACTTGACAATCGAACGACTATCAATATTTCCAAGAAATTCGACGTCATTCCCTAACTTTAGGAATGCAGATTAAATGTATTTTTTTTTTTTTTTTTCTTATAATTCGAAGGGTCCATTGAGCTGAAGATATCTTCAGAGAATAGCTGCAGTGTTGTTACTTTTAAATGTTTTCGCAAAAAAATGCTCCTTTAAGCAATTCAATGCGTCCTTAGTATGCTCCCCGCATATTGATATTCTGCTACCTTTCTTTTCATTCAAAAGAGATTTCGAAAAATTCCTATTTTTTTGAGTTTCTCAGCTGGTAGTGTTTTTGAATATTACAACAGTAGCACTATACTACTACTACTACTACTACTACACACTGCTAATAATGGATAGGGAACGCTTAAATGCACAAAAAAAGACCGCACAAAAGCGAGCTTGAATGTAACTAAGTTGAATAAACACATTCTATTCTCCTTTGCACTTTTCTTAGTGTATAGTGATAAAACAGACTTTCTACTCGTACTGGGGTACGATTAGTGTTATTATTATTAATCATTATTAATATTTACAAACAATATATAAACGAAAAACGAAAAACGAAAATTTGTTCGTTCTCGAAAAACACTGCCTATCTTTCGCCGTATTACGTACTTAGAAACAAGAAGACAACATTCTTTCGCAAATGGGCTCCAAAACATAGTAAAAAAGTTATTTACAAAAAAAAAACAGAAACAATTTGAGTTTTTATTTGTATTGAATCGGCCAATTTTGGGGAACTGAAAGAAGAAAGCAGCGCCAATTAAATTATATTTGCAGAAGTATGTTACAATAATGAAAAGAAACAACATCTACTTAGTTAACAGAGAAACAACTTTGTTTCGCACTTTGTTGCGCCTTTTTCTTTAATAAAAAAAATGTTCTTTTGTGTATCTCTTCGTTCGCCTCTTTAATAAACAATTTATTCTTTTTATCAAAAATTCGTGTTTCGTAAAAAGAGTTTAATTGCGAATAGTGACAGCTTGAGCAGTAATGTCACGAAGTCTGGTGGTCCCCAGCCATTAAAATACAATATAAAAATTTACAACGTAACAGTGAAACAAACAAAAAAGAAACAAGTAAGAAACTTATATTCGATCATCACCGAATCTTTTATACCCATCACCATTATCGTAAAAAAAGACTATAAATAAAGAAAATGACTAAATTTTCATACTTTGTCATATTGAGTGGGCGTGACTGATTTTTTCTATTTTCAAAATAAAATTTTCTATCGCCTGTGAGCATCGAAGAGCCTCTTCTCTAAGTCTGGAAAAGTTCAAGTCACATCCAAATTCTTTTGCAAATTTGTAAGCGATGTCTGCATTTCCGCCAACGGAAGAATGTTTACCATAAATGATACACAATTGGCCAGATAGACAGATGGACAGACGAGCAGGCGGACAAAAGAGCGCACGGACAATAGAAGAGGCGGACGATAGAACAGACGCACATGTTCAGGTGCCAAATTTGAAACTGGCCAAGAACTAGTATACTCTTTGGGATTTTTCAAGCTTGTTTGTCATAAACAAATTAAATCTTGATACATTATAACATTGAGTAGGCGTGATCAATTTTTGAACACGAATGCTATGGCATTGTCCTTAGAATATGCGGTCAAAGTTTTGTACTTATGTTTGCTGCAGTTTATTAGTAATGAACAAACAACCAATTTTTCATTCCTTTTGGAAGAACAGAGGTGTTCTCAGTTTACATGCTGCTGTGGGGCTGTTCTTTGATGTATTTGGATCATTTTCAATATTAAGCTGCGTGCAAGAACTCACCATGTTTCTGCCAAATTTGAAGTCATTAGCTTCATTTTCGCAGCTAGCAGTATGTTTATAACAGACATTACACAGACGGACAGACGATTTAGAATTTGATGCTGATCAGGAACGTATATACTTTGTGGGGTCTCTGATCGTTCCTTCTGGGCGTTGCAAACGATTCGACAAAATGAATACACCCCTCATCCTTCGATGGTGGGTATAAAAAGCGAAGTAAGCGATTCTCAACTACAAAACGTACAAAATAGTGAGATATAAAAATTACGACTTTGAAATTATGGCTTTGACATAAGAGAGCCACTGTTGAATATGGTCGTGATATAATGTAATAGTGCACAACAATACCACAGTTGGGCGCATGGAGAGCTCGTCAGGTATTGTATGACAAAGTAGAAGCGAAATTGTGTAATTGTAAGTCTAAACACATTTATAGCGCGATTTAATAGACAAAACGCTAAGAGGAAACATTGCGGTAAATGAAGAAAGATTTGCTGTACTGCTAACCTCTGGTGTGTTGTTATGCAGTTTAATTGAAGAGTTACGTACCACCTTCCCTCCCCAAGCAAAGAGAAATGGTTTACATATCCCGAGGTGATTAATCGTCAGTGTCGTATTCAGGATCAGATTGGTTTTGTGAATTTATCATATTGATGTTAAGTGACGCTACGCAAAATGATAGTGAAAGGAAGATGTGTACACATATTGGGAAATCTTCGGGCAACAAAATATTTCATATCACAAACTCCTAAGAAAGACATGCATAATGTTAGAGATGAATACACTTTGAAAAGAAAATTTAAAAAGTAATATCAATACCGACATTCTCACGGATGATTGTGCACCCACTGCAAATGATTTGTTTTAAAGAAAAAAACTATCCTTTATTTGCTTAATCGCTTCCTTAAATAGTCAACAATGATATAAAAACAGAGTCGTGGAAAGGGGGGATAGTTAAGAAAGTCTTAGACTTGATTTACGAAACGCGGTTGGATAGGCTTACTGTGGATATTTTGCGTGTATGGGATAACATCGAAAGTACAACAGCAAAAGCACATTTTTTTAGGAGCATGGAAAGGTCCAAAGCCAATAAACCGATTGTATGATGGGAGCGTTGTAGTTCAATGGTAAAAGAAACGTGAAAAAGTTTACACATGTTTTTCTCGAAACCACAACTCTCGAATCTCTTCAATTGTCATCCATTTGTTTTGAAATTTAATCAGCGGTTTTAATAACCGCCGCCATATTTTCCCAGTTGAGATCCTCCACCATATAAAGTTCTGTTTTAAAAAAGTCATTGTGTAAAAAAATTTGCAATTCGCAGAATTTCGCGCCAAGGATCGCTGACAGATAGTGTTTTGGCATACTTGATTGAATTAAGAATTTTGGGTTGGATGTGCAATCTTCTGGATTCTTTCCTACATAATTATTTCAATGAAGAAGAAGTTTTAATATTTCATATTTGGAAAAAATAAAGACAAACCGATCAAAGAGTAAAGTGTATTAAAATATTCTGTAAAAACACTGTAGACGGATAATCCAGATAATTGTATATACGTTGTCTGATACAATTAGTCAAGTGTTGTTGTCATAAAATAATGAAAATTGTACCTTTTCTCCATATCGTGGCATAATTCATAAGAGAACACGTATATGGAATGAAGATAGGTGATTGAAACTTAGCTATTACTTTGGTCCCACTTTCGCTTTAAAACTTGCTGTCTTATAAAGACTTTTCTTTCGCCAGAACATTTATATGGGAGGAGGAAACGATTTCAAGCTCATCCAAATTTTCCACATTCATTTAGTGTATCATAGTACCGGTGTTTTTCGATAAGTATAAAAAATTGCAAATTGTTTTCACACACAAGCTTTTCCAAAACAGATCTTTATAGGAAGAGGGATCTTGTGCATTTTCGATACAATAAACTGCGCCATTGCCCGAAAACATATCGGTAAAGCAAATCTTAATAAAAAATCGCAGAATTTGCGGTGTAATGAACACAAGCGCACGTGGACAGACGTTAGGAATACAAAGGGGTGCTCGTATAGACCTATCGCTATGTTTATATTTACTAAGGAAATGATTTCGAATCGCTTGTTAATATAGTAGAGTCGGCCTATCTCAATTTCCTCCGAGTGTTATCTACATCTACTAAAATTTAATATACTCTTACGACATATGCCATATAGAGTATCTGATTATGAATTCCCGCCTGCGTTTCTACTCTAATAGGAGAACCAAATTATTTATTCTTAATAGTTGCAGTTAAAAAAGAGATTTGTTCACATCTCTGATGTACAGTCAATTGGATAAAGTTTCAAGACCTTCATGGTATGGATCGCAGTTAATAACATTTATCATCTTCTAGCCACACGACTAAGATTTGATTAATATTTTCTTCTTGTCAGTACGAGAGAAATATCAACAATTCGCCGAACTCATTCTGATACGTATTGCGATTGCAATAAAGTTTTTCTTTAGTCAAGACTTAATCTAATAAATGTCGGTTTAAAACTGTATTGTCGTCATTATATTTTCATTATATTGTTGTTAGTTGTTGGAAATTTCTTTTTATTAATGTACATACTTTTGCTTCTACCATCTGAAAAAAATTAATATAAAAAACATTTCCTTGCTTTACTCTAAACATAAATGTTTTTTCTTTTTTATGCCTACAAAGACTTTAAAAGCAGAGAATGTTCTGCATTCATAAAGCTAAACACCGTTAAAGACATAAAAAAGTTATAGATGATTTAAAATGAATCGTAAATGCTGTGCTAACCGTTAACGAATGCCTCTCTAAGAAAGGAAGAAAGAACATGATAAGGATAATAAATTTTATTGTGGAAGAATTTTTATGGTTGCTACTGAAAAAAGATGGCATTTGGATTTTGTTGTTGCACTTGTAATACGACAGTATGGATCTTCTCATAAACATGATGAGGTTACACTCATTGTTTTATGATGTCGGCAACACCCGAAAGGAAGCTTCAGAGACCCTACATTCTGGAAAGGTGTAGCTACGTCTGTCCATCTGAGTGGTGTGTCTTGTTGACTTCAAACTTAGTAGAAACCATGTTTTGCAGGCAAATCAATGGCTTGGTAAACGAATGCTAATGAGTTTACAAGATTCGTCTTCAACCGAATATAATTTTCTTATATGTTGTTTTTTTTGTTTTGAAATTGTGTTGTGATATTTCCTAAGTTCTTTCGAAGTTTGCGCTTATGAAAGCTTGCAAATTTTTCATATTTTCATCAAATTTCCCATTTTATCTTGTGGATGTAACAATTTCATCAGCTGCTCGTACGGCCGGACCTCTTGTCACCGTACACGTCCCAGTCTTCGGAAAGCCATCACTCCGAGTGTTCCTCACAAGTCTCCCACCTGCCTGTCTGTCCACCCAACTATCTGTCCAAATCTCCACTTCAGTGCTTACAATGGTTTATGGTCTTACACGTCTTTCTACTAACGTCCGACCAGCCATCAACGATTAAATTCTAAAATAAATGTATTCGTCTTGGAAGTGATCTCAAGATGGAAACCCTTAATGAGAATTGATTTAGCAGACGTCGCCGGGACATTGTCTTTAGATATTTATGATGAAAATTAGCGAACGCCTTAGAGTGCGGGGAACCATACTTTGCTGCCATGATTAATGTGTACATAGAACTTTATTGCTCGCTTTAACTGCAAATCGTATCAGTACGCAATGAAGACAAAGCATTGGCTTACCTGCGGTATACGAAACAGTCTTAACAAGTTCGCGACTTGGATCGAAGTCACCGAAGAAGCAGCTCCCACTACACCGGATATAACTTTACGCACTTGCGTTTTATTGCAATGATATTCTGCGTCATCGATATTGCTAATGGAACCTGAAAAATAAAAAGAATATGAAATTTTTTAAAAAAGTTCCGCAAATATTTTCCCTAATATTTTTAATCTAAAACAAGGAGGAAATATATATATATATATATATATTTTATTCGGAATACAAAGTAATAAAAATATTTCTCTTTCCTTCGCGCAAATCCGCCTTACGCCCTACTTAACTTCAATTTATTATTACATCCTTACTTAACTAGTTTCATGTTAATCACTTCTGCCATAAAGCCCAAAACTAATTAAGGATTCTTAGATAAACTAATTTAAATATCCAGAAGACTAGAAGTTTTAGAAACGAAAAACAAAAAGAAGAATTTTTTTCTTTTTTCATTTCTAAACAGAATTTCATCTTTTGCAAGAGTAAAGCAAACGTCGAAATGCTAACGAAGCGAAATCGTGCAATGCCGTTAGCACGACTTTTTATTACATGATGCAAAAACAACATTTTAATGAAAAAATGTTAAATATATTAAAATAATCGTAAATTTTAATGCCCAAAATGGTGCGAAATTTAAACGAATTCAGGCAATAAAAGTTCTTAAGGGATTACATTTTTGCGTAATGCTTTCTGGTTATTTTCGGAAATCATTTAATTTATTTATTGCTTTTACATATAGTTTGTTTAATGAATGCATTTTTTTATTGTTTCTTTTTTTTGTTTCTTTTTTTTGTTTTGTTTTTTTATTCTTTAAATGTTAACTGTTACTGTTTTCTGTTTTTATGTGCTGTTCCAGTACTTTGCGTATTTATTTCATGTATATAAACAAACTGTCGGTAAAGTGCATCTCCACGCACACATGTTTATATATATTTTGAAAAAAAAAAAAAGGATACCAGTTATTGCATTACCTCATTTTTTTGTTTTCATCATTCTGTTTAATTAAAGTGCGTCTGTGGACAAGGTTGATTAATTGTCGAACTTCCAATTGTACTCCACGGTAAAATAATATAAAAATGCATCAAAGAGCAGCGCCAATATTTCAACAAGTTTTTTGAACTAATACTAGCCTACATTTCTTGTCATACAGGAGTATATTAAGTATCTGCGGACGCGTACCACACCCACAAAGACTTGAGATAGGCTCACCTCTGGTTAAGCTTGGTCTGGTTGTTTGCCTGTCCGCGTGTCCGTTTGCCGTCCTGTATTCTTGTGGCCAACCTACAGGTCCCAATTTCCGAGATATTTTGATCACATTTTATATGCCAACGATGTTGAGAATAGTTTGGATCGGACCACTTTATCCCTTTCCCTATAACGTGTTACTTTACATAAATAAACGCATTAAATTAAGTGATGTAGGGCATTTAATGTTGGACCGTGGTGATGATTGAAATGTAACATTATAGCGGCAGCATCGTTTAATCCAACTTTATATGAATATTTCATCCGCTGTTCATGATAATGAACTGCAGTGTTCAACAAACGGACAGAAATGTTTCCAGATTATATCTACTTTCGATTTCGATGTCTCAAAGTTTCGCCATTTGGCCGAAGCTCAAATTTGGTTTCGCGAATAAGGTCGCAGAGTGCCTGTCTATGTACTTAGAAGACAAGAAGGCAAGATCAACATCATCGTGATTGTTGAATCAAAATATGAATAAAGGTTTGATCTTCATTATGGATCTCGTTCCTACAGAGTACAATAAGCTTAATGATATGCTTATCTTGGAAAATTTTGGGTGTGGGAAAATGCTTGTAAACCGAGAAGAATCCTCATGCTAATGATATAATGAGTGCTTAGAACACAAAAATGATACTTGAGGGTAAACCATGGATTATCATGCAAAACTAGTCCATGAAAGACTTCAAGTTTTGAACTTGTTGTAATACTCCTTGTTCTTCTTTTTCCTATGTACAGCACATTGTTTCTTGGTATTAACACTTATGTCTTCTGCCTAAGCAGCAGTACCTTTCTTATAAACTTAGAAACTGATGGTCTTGGCGATGGCTTAAAAAAATCGTTTGTTCTTTCTACACGCAATTCATATTCTGCCAAATAGATGAAAAAAATAAAGGCCAACGCTGAGTGATGCTAATGATAATAAATACTCAGGCATTACTGTTTTCGTTGAATTTTACTGAAAAAAGTGTTCGGCGAAATAAAGTAAAAGCCAAAAATTCACATAGAATTTCACTGAAGTTATTTATTTTGAATGGACGACATTTATTAAAAGTGTATCGGATAAGGTACATCTTGGAAGCGCTTGAAGTGGCCTTATAGCTGTAAGACTTTCAACAACTTCCGCGTTATTAGGCAGGCATATTGACTTGTTAATCCATCCATGTAATCCATTGCATTGATAAGAACACTATGAAAGTAACTTCTTCTATAACTCCGTCGTCCAGCGCATGTGAAGTAACAACATTAACATATTCAGTTTGTACGGTAGTAAGTAAATTTTAAAAGCGATTTGTTTCTTTGCCCATTTCATGCAATCTTTTTGATTGAGTGCAAATTGAATAAAGTTTTTAATTAGGGCGGTAATAATATTAAATATAATTTTGATAATATTTTTAATAAAAATTTTTTTATTCTTTACATAAATATCAAATGAAAAAGTTAATGAACAATTTGTTTTTCTACACATGTACGTTCAGTCATTAAATTATATTGACAATCTATATATGATTTATTAATTTTCTATCCATATTTTATTTAATAAAGCCACGGTATATGCTTCGGTGAACTTTTTCACACTACATCGACTTGATATTTATACTAATTTTTATTGACTATAGAATAAATTGAATAAAATGTTCGTAATATGGATATAAATGCGAAATAAAGGCCGCATTAAGTGCAGATGTACTTATTCTGCGCAAATATAGAAATCATTTTATTTATATCTGGTTGCCAAACCTTGTCTGATAAAATCACATTTAGGAACTGAATATTTCGTTATCGAATTTTCATCCTTTAGTCAACTTATTTTCAAAACTTCTTTACATAAGTCTGCCTATTCACCCTAAGGAATCGATGTGGATCCTTTCTCTTAGATTATTGTCCTAAAAAATCTTATATATTTCTATAGAAAACGGTGCTAGCTCTTTGCAAGGCATAGTGTATAGATATAGTTTTTGGATAAGCCTTCTGAATATATTTTTTAATATACTTTTCTTCTCCCATTATAAGCCAATGGTAGATATTAATGTATTCGGTCAGAGCCGATATTAATTTTTTGCATTCATTTTTTTGTTCATTTGATTAAAATTTCAATTATTTGTACGCGTATGCATGGAAGTTTTTTTGGAATAACGCAATGTTTGTAATCTGTGGGAACGCTTCGGTGAGTCCATAAATGATGTACTTTTACGCATTCAGCATAGGTAATGAAACCGATATAGCAATGTTTGACTGCCTTTCTATTTTTTTGCATTGCTTTAAGGATATTTCAGCCCTTTCTTAAATAGCTTGGGAATAATCAAATATCTGTAAGTATTCTTTGCGGGTCCACCTCGAATTTGTCATCATTGCTTCCTTATTCTAATATGCCCCAAAATGGACTAGTGTAGCTTGAAAACTCTCTTACAATTGTCGAAAAAACATATTTTTCCCTCGTTTAATTATTTAAATATTTTATAAATGATTTTTCAAACCTATCGTTAATTTGCTGATACTTCAAGCGATATACGATTTTCTGTTTGTAATGAAAGCGAATATCGGTCGTAGGGTATAATTTTATATGTTTCTATATTATTGTTTATTTCAAATGTTTGGTTAACTTTCGTCATCACGTCCTGAGAGATCGCTAAACAGTTCAATCTCAATGCAAGTTAATGACTCACATTTAATGGGAATTCTCGGTTTGTATGGACAGTTCCACTTCCATGTCACTGCTCTCCTTTAAATTATATGATATTATAATTTAAATATTTCTATACTATCTCTCTCTCTCTCTCTCTCTCTCTCTCTCTCTCTCTCTCTCTCTCTCTGCATAACTTTTGTCATCATGTAAATTAAGCTTGTGCGAAGGGCTCAAGATAGACCCGCTTTTACTTACACCGATCGATTAAGAATCACTTTCGAAATCGATTTAAATCTGTCTGCTTGCTTGCAACATGACTGCTCTTGTGTTCAACTTTAAGCTTCTTGTTTTTGGAATATTTTGAACAACGTGTTTTCTCCTAAGGACGTACTTTATCAAAAATGAATTTTATGCTCACAAGGCCATATAGCGTCTTATGTCTCAAGTGGTGCGATCTGGATAACTTCACGGCAAAAGCCTCTGAGCGATAGTGACATAGATGTACTAAATTGACTTGAGGAAGTTGGACCGGATATATCAAGTTTTTGAAGACCGTCCCGTATGATCGCTCCTATGAAATACAGGACAATAAAATCTAATTTCTAATATTTTGCGATGGAAATTGTTCCTTAACAGACTAACAGAGTAAAAAGTAAATTGGAATTTGGACAACGTAGTTTTGTTTTTTGAAACTCGCGACATGCAGCCTTTGCAAGGCAATGTGGTCTAATTTTTAGTAATGTTTATGTTAAACATTGATAGTAACTTGATATAAAAAATAATTTCACCAAATTTTGACTAAGTAGGCCCATTTTTTTGGACCGCATCCCATAGAAGAAATAGTAAAAAAGAAAAGTAATAACGATTTGTATGGGAAAAAAGTCGAATTCTTCTTCCCTCCCTTATAAAAGTGCAAAAGTTACACCATACGTGACACATGATGATAGCTTTATAGTATTTTATGTTTAGATCATAAATTTATTTCATTTATTCCATACAATCTCTCTTTCGATGCTCAGCTTTTCTTTCTTAGATAGACTTAGTAAATTGTTTGTTAGCGAATAAGCGATAAGCTGCGCGCAGAGGACACTTATTCATGATCTAAGTGAAAGGATACTCAATCTAATGTCGTTGTAAGTATATGCATCAATCGTTTTTATTTTGCATATGTGCACAACGGTACATGCAAGCAGAAGTGTTTATTTTCATATACATGAACATACGGTTCATATAGACAGTAGAAGATTTTAGTACATATTTGCATTAATATCAGTCGTTTTGATTGGCATAACACAGTTATGTGAATTGTATATAGTTATTGTGTTGCCAGATATGTGGGTATGAAAAAAAAGTAATTTTCCAATTCACTGAATAATAGAATCAGTACACATTCTCCACCCTTCGCAAACATCCTTACAACCAGTACATTGCGAAATGGAAAATTTCTTATGGTCTCAAATACGAAATAATAAAAGAATATCGTCATAAAGCCGCAATAACAACTAACACATGCTGTTCCGGACAAGCTTGCAGCGTTAGTTCGTATTAAACTCGATTCGCTCGTTATTTAAATAATTTCTTTTATATTAGATTAGAAGAATAGTTCGCTTTGCTTTTTCCATTAATAAACTGCACTACAATGTTGCTTATCATCAACAACGTACGCGTCGGTAAATACGGGCAACTTTTCACATTCAACGTTGTATTCATGCTGTTATTACCATATATTTAGTATCGTGTTTTGCCAACTTTTGTAAACAGCTTAAATCAAATGTGCTGGTATTTGTAAGAGACTACCTATCTGTGCGTATGGGTTTGTCTTCTTGCGTATTAGTATTATTATATACATTTTATATATTATTCATTCATGTACAATATGGGAGGAAGTATTATAAAAGTGCAGAAAGATACCGAACAAGTTTTCTATAATAAACTGCTTTTTATATTACTTACGTTCGGTTTATGAAATTGATTTTTAAATTGAAATATATTGTATATTAGGAATATTGAAGCTACTTAGGCATAAATAATAATATTAAACACTTGCCAACTGATAAAGGAACGAAAGGAAGAAGAAGATTTATATATTTATATATATATTTTTTTAAAAACTTGACATCTTTAGTGTTGATAGTTGATTGTAAAATAAAAGTGCTTTAGGTAGTTGACTTTTATATTGAATTGCAAGATGTTTTTTTCTTCTCTTCTTCCTGTTCTGTTCAGTGCGTACGAAGAGAGTTTAAAAGGTAGTTTACAAACTTGCATGTCAAGGTGAATTATTGTCTATATAATAAATGCTATAAAATATTGAATTTTGAAAAATTCAAGATTTCTTTTCATCCTTTCATTCATTCACTATTCGCGATATTCGAGCTTATTGTCAGAGTATTGAGTATTGAGCAGCATAATATTTGATTTTTATTTCTCCCAACTTAATAACTCTTGGAAGGAAGACTTTTTTCTGGTAAACTTTAATTTTTTTTATTGCCATGACTTGGACTCTTCTTGTGCATTATGCTCCTTTGTACTTTTTGTGCATTATCCTCCCTTTAGTAATGGAAAATGTAAAAGTTTTCATAAAAAATATATTAACAAACTTGTTCTTCTTCATTTATTGTCAACGCATTCCGCTTTAAAGTAATTTCCGCTTAAAAATAATGAAGTATGCATCAATGCTTTAAGCATACTTGTGGAATATTGTTTTATTCCTTTCTCTCGAATACTAGGACAATAGGACTTTTAGTTTCATTTCTTCCAAAGCTCTTGTTTACATTTAATGAGATATTTGAAATTGAGGAAAATAACAATGAATGCGAGTCTCTTGGGGTGTTCGTTTGATTAAATCGTTAAATCAGAATCCTCTATATAATGCCCAACAGATTTGAGGCATCATTTTCAGTGCGTATTAGGACCAAAGGAATGGGGAATTATTCAGTGAATGAAACCAATGAAGTGTCATTTCTACGTAGCTGTGCCTTTCGGTTGTTTCTGGATTCCAAAGGCTGTGTCATCTATCACGATACGGTCTTTCCAGTTAGATTGCGGAGTTGATGATAATTTTTCACTATACATTGGGTTATAAAGATACACTAGTTCTTCTTCAAGAAGCTCTCCTGTTATTCCCGGCCATCAAACTGTCGCTGGCAATTTGACTTCTGCTTCTAAGTCGTTTCGGCCACTCGTGGCTTTTCGGCTTATTTCTCGTTTTATTTTTAATTACTATTTCTCACATATATCCTGCTACTGATTTCCGGGATCCTGTTCAGTAGAATTTCCGTTTAATTTCTTTAATAATTTTCGTGACGCTAAAATGCCCTCCGTTTGACCCTCCATGTTTTCTTCAGGACCATCAATAACTTTCTGATGCGTGAATCGTTTTTAGACTATTGTACCCGCCGCACACATCCGTCTTCGTAAATAAGACTTTCCCTGCTGAGCCCAATATGCTTTTGCTGTGGGACTTTCCCTATCGATTTATTCTCTGGTAGGACTTTCACCCTTATTGCCTTGAAATCGTCATCAGCCAGTTGCATCTTGCGTATCCATTCATCCGAGACCTTTGCGTGTCTTTATACCATAATCTGATGGAAGACGATATTTTTTTAGCATTCTGTTCGTCAGGTGTACGTCCTTCACGACCTTCTCTGCATTCTGAAGTCCTTGAAAGTCTTCTCTACATAGTTTTGCCTACTGCAGTCATCCAGTAAATTATTCAATGTATATTTCTTAGTATCGCGCTTACGTCGGGTACTACTTTGCACTCTACGTTCGCTTTACTGTTGGTTGATAAACTTAAGCGCGATCCATTCTGGCGAAAGGTACTTTCATAAATAAAGTGCCACAGCTTTGTTGCAATTATAGTATCTGCTCGCTTATTTAACCTGCATCCCTATATCTAGAAAAATACGTGGGATCTTTTAGAACTATTAGTTACTATGTGATTGGTGAAGTTTTGACTGCTCTTTAAGATAAGGTTTAACGTCTTACATATTTTTTTATTAGAATATAACTTTTTTTATATTGTCCGTTAGTCTGCGGAATTTTTTTTTTATCTTTATCTTGAAAATGAATGGTTTCCTCAGATGCCTGAAAGTGCATTAGACCTAAAAATTAACAGTTAACATGTTAGGCTGTAGGGGTTCAGTTCACACTGACAACTTTTTTTGACGGTGCTGAAAACATCGCGAAATCTCAAGGAAAAAACTTCTCTAAGGTAACGAATTTCTTTTACATAAATTATGTTGTCCAAAGCACCTTTTAAGCCAATAAATAATCAATTCTACATTTTTAAAGCAAATTGCATAGATATATTCAGGCAAGACTGTCGTTATTTACCTTACACAATTTCGCTATATCCATACTTACCACCACAAGTCTATATAACGACCAACTATTTTACAGGAATTTCTATCATAAACTCTTTCCATATCATAGCTTTTGGTTTGTCAGCATTTTTATGTGGCAGAATCTTCCAAAACGGTCCCACGTCATTCTCATTTACGACAGTCATTAAGTAATCTGTGATAGTAGTTTTCGAACAAAAACGTCTCTTCTAAATGGATCGTTACACAACCTGTGGTCGAAAAAATAAATCATGTGAATTCTTTACTAACAACATTGGCCATTGAAACAAAACCTGCCAGTATTGTGAATATTAAAATATGTGGGCAGACATCAGACAGGTAGACGGACTGATATACTTAAATTTCAAATACTTTTGTCAGTTTAATCTCAGCGTCAACGGACAGGTATTTGCTTTTTCATTTTCATCCTATTCCAATATCCTTTAAAATCGTGCGAATAACATCGTTAAAGAAAGTATGAGAAAACCACAACGCTTTTGATAAGCAAACTACACTGTTTTATTGAAGTAATTGCACGTAGGTTGTCCTGAACTCTTTAAACTGTTTCTTTTTTGTTGTTTTTAAATTTTCTATCACGATTTTCGCATCGTGATATGTAATATTTTTTGCTGGCTTAAGTAGTAAATTGTTTTATTGCATGCGATACAATCTTGTTATTATGTTTTTCACGAATTTTGTAATGACTTTCCGTTCATTGTTGTTTTTTAAATCTCGCGTTAAAGACTTTTTTCTTTCGTTCAGCAAGAAACCGTAACGTCCCCGAAAATTCTAACCCATAATAAAAAGTAGCGCATGTATGCAATTTGTTGGCTCGCAATCTGGTGAAATAATTTCACGCCATGTCAAGCTTTCAAATGGAACAAAATCTAATATTTGATAAATAGAAAAAACGATTGGAAAAAATCTTCAGTGGAACATCTTTTTGACATAATACGTGACAGGAGCAGAAGTAAATCTCCTCAGATAGTATATTGTTTATAACACAATACGTCATATGGATTTAAAGAAGTACCTTTTTCCAGTTATCATTCTCTTTATGTATATTAGGGGTATAAATTAACGCGGTCAGTTTTTTTGTGATCAAAAGTGCATTTATTTAGAAAAAAATTAACGATGAACCGCTCCCTGCGTTCGTCAGGCAATTTTCGAATTTCATCTCGAAGGAATGTCTTATCTTTAGAGGATATAGCCATGTGTTTAGGTATCGGCATAAGAATGAAAGCATCGGTCGGACAAACAATAAGCTATGCGTTTAAACCCATGCTTCATGCCCATGTAATGTCTACTGATAGCAACGGGGAGGTCAGAACTACAAATATTTCGTGAGCGAGTTTTGCCTAAGGGGCTGAATTCCTGAAAACTCACAATATAATGACTTTTCGTGTATCACGACCTTTTTTTCGCATTCACATCAATTAATTTTATTAGCACCACTTTGTGACGGTTGCATTTGGTTGCAACAAAGCATAACACGCTACATGTCCACCTGGCCCTCCATGAGCAGCATTATTGACGATTTTTATGGCTCGTCTGTTCTGCGTCATGAATAGCTGAACTATGGATATCGCAACTGTTCGCAATACGGTTCAGTACTTGTACTGACCTGGCAGTGCTATCTTTCGAATTAAAGAGAAAAAGTGAAGTTTCCCGGAACACACAAAACTCCAACTTCTATGCCAAGGTCGAAGAAACCATGTTGCCTACGCTTTAGCGTAATAATTGACACTGTTGCATGTAGTTTACAGACAGTGTTTTCCAAGGAAGATGTCGTTGTTTTATTGCCTATCCCACAGTACTACTTGTACTCCCAATATGATAAGAGCTACGAAACCCGTAGAAATAAATCGTTTTAGGAAGCATGTCTTCTATAATGTAATATATGAAAACAATGTAGAAATAATTAAAAATGAATCTTTTTAAATAAAACGGCCTTCACGACCAACGTACTTTTTATAAAGGTCTAGAAACCTTCCAGAATGTATTTTCTTAGATAATGTGTGATAGGAGCTTAGAAATCTGCATAAATAAATCTACTCAGATAATATAGAAATAGATTTTCGAAAGTAAATATTTGTATATGCAATGTCATTTATAATATTACATATGATAAATGGTTCAAGAATTATAAATTTAATAAATTTTTAATAAATTTCCCGTTCTTCTGATATAGCACATGGAACACTTTTGAATATATGCCGCAACTTACCTTTAATGAAATCTACAGCCATTTCTAAGCCATAAGAATCTTTATCACAGTCGTCTAAGATATGAGCTCCTAAAGTAATATTTGGCAACAGTTGAACTTTATTAATGCAGTCGATGGTATAGAGCATAGCCTCTAAAGCTTGTATACCGCCTTGCGGCATAATCGGGCCGCACATAATAGTATCCTCACGTGAGTGAACCATCATGAGACCACCTAAAATGACATCACCCTCAACCACAGCCTCGCGCTTGACAGGCCAATGCCGTTGACCAACAATAGTTGATGACATTAAATGTTTTTGATTGAAATGTTGTTGCTCGAAACTATGCTCGCTGTTATCCGGTAAAGAGCGAAAAATTTTATTGCTTTTATTAGAATGCGTATGAGATACACGACCACGATGGCGGCCGGAACGTGATGTCAAAGCGAAATAATTATTTTTTGCTGTCTTCATTAGAGTCGAATGATGCTGCTGATGATGATTATGATTATGCGGTTTGGAAAGAGAGTTGAAATTATCGGTAAAGTCATAATCAGTTGTTTGTTTTAAGTTTTGATATTTTTTGCTTAAATGCGAGTTCTTTAACATAAGCTGCTCATCATTTTGATAATTCATGAGTTCTGGCGAAGGCAATTTAAGCTGATTAGCAAAACTTTTTAGATGAGATCTAATTGCAGATGTGTGAGGTATGGACGGAAAGTTAATTGTTCTTTCATTTGTTTCTTTTTCACTTTATTACGATGATGATGATGATGATGATGATGACCAGAATGGGGATTAGGATGATGATGACGATGCGGCCATTTTCGATGTTTATTGGGTTTCGTTTGTTCTTGCAAATATCTCCGTTGCTGTCGATGACATTCATGCTGCTCATGTAAATGGGTCAATTCGATTTGTTCCCGATATTGATGGCAAGTTTGTTTGGTTTTGATTGTCTCCTGTAAGTTTTGTTGTGACAGTTGTTGCGCCATCTCTTCAGACTCGGAAGAAAAATTGGCAATTGAATACATTTCTGTGTCAAAGTTTGGTGTTTCCTCCTTGTTGGCGGTTTTTATATCGCCCACTACAGCAATCTTGGTTGGTATAAACTGGTGATCACTGATTGCGATGGCAAAACCATGCGCTGCGAAGGTTGTCATCAACAACAAGCAGGCATACGCGTTCATCAAGCTTTGCGTGCCAAATGACATTTTATTACTGCTATGTTTTTTTGAAGAGCTCTCTAAAGATTATCATGAATGTTGCACACTTTTTGTTGGTTTTCTTTCTTTTTTTTTTTGTGAACAGGAAGGTTTACAGTTTTGCGTGACGCAATATTTTGTTTTACCATTTAGTTTACACAATGGTGCGTTGTTTGTAATCCCTCGGAATGCAATTTAGGTTCTATGATTTAAAATTGGTTGAGGTTACTTTGTATTGTGCTTATGTTTGCCTATTGGCTTCTTTGTCCTTTGTCTTTGTCCATAGTGGTTTGATTGTAGAGTTCAATTTAATTTTTTGATTTTTTTTTGCTTCGCGGGATTAATCGTTTGTTTTGTTTGGAGAATTTTTTGATAAGAAACATAAAAGAACTGTTATTATATAATGACATGCGCTTCCTTCTTCAATGTATTTATGCATTGTATTCAGCATATAGTTTCTGCCGCAAGAACCAAACACATTAAATTTATAGCGTCAGCCCCTCGGCAATCTCGGCAATCATTTCAAATGTATGGACTATGTTTTGTAAGCCTGTGAAGATCAAAATCATACTTTTATGTACGTGCATGTCTTTGGTTTAAGGTCCGTATGTATAATTTGCCTATTAGTGGCTCAAGTAAATTCAAAGTCCTTTTTAACACCATAACGAATGCTAGTACTACACAAGAACAACAACAAGATATAATTCGTCAGCATTTCAACAATGATAACAATGTATTTAGCAATTTCCTTTTCCGCTCTGCTTCGGGCCTCATCAAATTCTACATGTTTTCTACATGTGTTGACGATGGCACGATCTGTCATTCCGAGACATTGCTAACCTAACGAATGTCTCGTCTAACACGGTATAGAAATTACGAGTTATCGAATGATAATAAAGAGACTTACAAATCATTTGCGTTGTCCCGCCTAACACAGTATAGATATTACGAGTTAACGAATGATTATACAAAGACATAGAAATCAATCGCTTGGTCTCTTTTGCTAGCAATATTTCCATATCGATGGAAGGCTTATTTACTGAAATATAAGTAAGGGAAGTGCTCTCTCGTTAAACTAAATGTAGAGGAATAAGACGATAGCAATGCGGAGTGTATTTCTTAAAAAGCAACCAATTCGTTCATCAGTAAATTGGTTTCGATCTACATTCCAAATTGCAAATGTTCTTGGTTAGAATGGTCGGGATGATCTGAATGTGCATCTGTCCGTCCAGTCTTTCGTCTGTGAATCTTGTCACTTGTTCTTACTTTGAAAAGAGGATCTGAATTTATCGAACTGATACGCCTACAAATGGATAAAAAAAACGTTTTTACTATACGGATCGTAGGCATTTAAAGTCTCCTCAAAGATGATTGTTTTTTTATTCTTTTTTTTATTTAAATTGGTTATTTACTTACAGTAATAATATTTATTATTAAGTAAAAAGATTTAATTCATTTTTCCCTTGTTTTTTAAAATACCAATTTAGCTTCCTTTTATTCAAATTTTAATGAGGCTTGAATTATTTCTGCTTTTACGGTTCCTCCTCATTTAAGTACGCGGTAAACAACACGGTATGTATATGCTCGCTCCCGTCCTGTTCCCCTTTGCATGATAATTCTAAGCATGTTAAAATGGTTTTATAGAAATGCTTTCCGCTTCCGTTTTCCCTTCTCTTCATTAACATTTTTCAATGTAAGAACAGGCAACGAACCGCTTATGGCATTTCTACAAAAATTTTATGATTAACAAAAAAAAAAAAACAAACCGAGAGAGATGAAGCGAAAAGTTTAACACAAAATTAAAACAGAGAATAAAAACAAAAAAAAAAAAAAATTAAAATAAAAATAAAAATAAAAATAAAAAGGAATTTAATCCAATGATGAAGTTTTACCGCAGTATTTTGATTAGCTTAAATGTTAACGAGTAGCAAGCGCTTTACTGTTCATTCTGATTTTTAGACTAATAAAAACAAGTTTTTTTCTTATTCCCCAACGCCATTGAAACAACAAAGCAGGAAATCAGGGCATGTTGAAAATGCCTTCGGTTGTAGAGGACGTGATAGGATTTACAGAATGTATGCAATAAGTTAAACGCTTTTAAAAGGCGCCAAATCACTGTACACGTACATGTTAGTCTTTAACGGCTGACATCGTAGTTTGTTTGTTTCCCTCAACTTTTCTCGCGGGCAAAAGATAATTAACTTCTGTTTCATGAAGCACTTATTTTGAGAATGTCAAACGGATCATTAGATATGTAAACTCAAAGAAATGCAAAATGAAAGGACATTTGGAAAAAATTGAAAACTTTATTAAAAACAAACTAATTGCAAATTCGCTAAAACCAGGAAGAAAGCAAGAGTTTCTTTCCCACCTTGAATGAATTTTTTCACACTCAGCGTTTCGTCGTTATAATTGTATTTTTTAACAGTTACGTTCCAATGAGCATAGCAAACTACAAAGAGGAAATGTCTTCTTGCTTAGGTAAAAACTGGCCTAGAACAAGCTATTTAATGAAGCAGATTGGGTAACTATGAATAGGGATTTGGTTGCTAAGGCGGTATACTAACGCACTTCATAGTGAGACACAGAGATACGAAACAAACTGTAGAACCATAACACTAGGGATGGACTAAAGACCGATGATTCTCTCTATAAGACAGCGGATGTAAAGCGATTCAAGGTTTAAA
Organism: Glossina morsitans morsitans; assembly: GCA_001077435.1. Classification (NCBI taxonomy): domain Eukaryota; kingdom Metazoa; phylum Arthropoda; class Insecta; order Diptera; family Glossinidae; genus Glossina; species Glossina morsitans. The sequence goes on along the minus strand of CCAG010014000.1, from coordinate 72,935 downwards.
TTTTCATTGAAAGTCATGTAAAAGTGCAAGATTATGCTCTCTCAGGCAAAACTACGAGCCATTCGTTCGTGTGCATTGCTAAAGCAAGAAGAGCAGATAGCAATGGAGTTACCTTCGTTGCTTTTATCATTTAATTGTTAGTTGCTTTTATTAATTGCACTCGTTACTTTTCTTAGAAAATATTTCTACTATGAACTCTTTTATTATTGTTACTCTTTGTACCCTACACTACTTGTGGTATATTGTATGTTAAGTTAGCGCGGACGTATGTAACACGTAGAAGGGCTTAGGATAGACCCACCTTTTATTACACCAACCGATTCAAAATCATGATCTAAATTGATCTAAGCCTGTCTGTCCCTTTGATGCCTGTCTAAGTAAACATGCGTTCAAGCTACAGGTCAACAATGTCTTTGAGACATTTTGATTAAATTGACGATATGTTCTTACTTGTTTGTTGCTAGTGTTTCTGTTACTGCCACGAAATGTTAAGGTTTTTTTTCGAGAAACGTATGTGGCTTGCAACTACGCTCAAGCGTATCAAATCTTTTAAAAAAATTATATCTATATAACTATATTATATATATTATATAGCTCACATTCTTATTTATTTCATATAAGGATCCTTTAAAATGGGGCGTTATATGCGGATTAACAAAAAAAGTGAACCGATCCAAACAATTTTCAAAGCACGTCGTTGTATTAAATTTCGTCAAAACATTTCAAAACATGTTATGTTACATACTTCCGCACTAACTTAATATAGCGTGTACCACAAGTGGTGCACATAACGCAGAATGGAAAATTGAGAAAGAATATTATCGACAGATTTTGCTCGAAGTGATGAGCTTTGTTGTTTCATAACAAAAAATGATCAAAGCCGTTCCAGCCGAGATAAACTTAACTTTCAAGCAAAAGAAAGACGAATGGCAATTCAAGCAGAAACAGTATAATAGGAAGATTATCAAAGAATCGAATCCATAGGTACGCAACAATCTGCATATTTGCATAATTAACAGACAATATACTCATACATATCAACACAAAATTTACCTGAACTCGAAATATTTAATATTAATTGTCTTTAATTAATTTCATCCCTTGTCCTTTTTTTGTTTAAAAAAAAATTATTTATAATAATTATGTGCATATTTTATTCAAAACAAGAATAATGTATGAAGTGATTGTAACCCGAGGTAGTGCAGTATAGGCGATCCTGATAAAATCGAAAATTTAATAAATTTATTTTGTGAGTCATTTTTTATTTCGATTATGTTATATTTAATTGTCATTGTAATTAAAAGTATCATTGGTAAATACGAGTGAAGTGTGAGTATTACTATGTTCTAGAGTCTACTACACTTTATTGCAAATATTTATAATGTGCGGTAGGTACTGATATCGTTGCACCAAGAAGGGTAACTATTGATACCTTACTGTAAGTATTTATATAGGGTAACTATGTGCACGGTAATGTAGCGTAATGTAGCGATAGCGTAAGTACAGATACTATAATCTAAATACAAACGTCATAATGTAAGCTCTAATATCGTAATGTGGGTAAGTGTCTGCATCGCAACTGATTATGCCCTCCAAAGCCTCATATTTATCAATGGCACACTCTTTGAGGCATGTTAGATTTCATCCTTATCTCCGATTTGAAATTTTCCAACAGCTTCGAGTATTCATTCTTTTAGCTATTGTGTGTGTAATATCTGCTGCCTGAAGAGTTTGTCAAGAGAAAGTACATGTCCAAATTTTTACATGTTTATCTTAAGCCTACTTAGCGTATCGAAGATATGGCTCCTAGCTATCTGCTTGTATTTTTTTTCATTTAAAAATCAAGATCGAATTGCATAAGCGACCGTGGCAAGTACGTTACTTGTACTGTGGTAACACCATACAGACACGCATCACCTAAGACCTCATTAACTTAATGATTATATTTACCGAACTGTAATACTTCTTGTTTTTAGTGATAAGGCAGACAAGCGGAAATAAATTGGGAGGAAATTACATTCGTTTTAAGGCAAACTTGTTGACACCTGTTACTTGTGTAATTAACACTATTTCCAGTTAATGAAAATTATTTTTACAAAAAATAAACGATAGCCTTGCAAACGCAACTTCTCAGTAACAAGTGTAGGCATCCTGATGGGTAGGTTTTGCAAATACTGCAGGCCTTTCAGATATTACTACAACATCGCCAAACATTTGCGAAGACTACCACATTCAGGATAAAATAATCATCAAAGGGCCATTATAAACAAAAGGTTTTTCTTTTTCGTGTTTTTTCCTTCATCAGCTTGCATCCTCCTTAAATTGTCCAGAAACGAGTAAGAAAATTTAATTCGGCCGTGACTGAATCTTTTATACCCATCAAAACCTTAATCTTAAAAAAACTAAAGAAAAATCGGCTAAACTAAGTATGTAAAGGCTATAATATAGGGTGGGCGTGAGTGATTTCTTCTATTTTTATGTTCATTACCGAAAGATAAGGTGTATAGCAATCTTGTCAAAACGTTTGTTTATATTTTTGATCAGCATCAAATTCTGCATCGTTTTAAGCATATTTGCCTACCGGACTGTTCATCTGTATAAAGGTTGTTGGAAGCATTCTTCTGGCCGCAAAAATGCACCTATCAGCTTCAAGTTTGGAATTGGAAGTTCTTGAACGCAGATTAGTGTTGAAAATGGGCCAAATCAGTGGAAGGACATGCGTACAATACCGCCTGAACTGAAAACCTCTCGATTTTTCAAAAGAAAAACAAAGGAAAACAAAGGAAAAATCGCTCACGCCTACCAAATATTACGATGTATCAAAATTTCATTTTTTTGTTAAAATCTTTGTTACGCCCAGATGCAGAAGTTTCAAGAATCCTATAAAACAAATTCCTGGTCAGTGTCAAATTCGGAATGCACTTAAGCAAGTCCACTGACAGACTGCCCTCTGACAGATTTGGGCCGTCGATCAGAGTGACAGGCGGATTTGCTTAACAGCTTCAAGCAATTCAGAATTTGATACTGATCCAGAACATATATACTTTACAAGATGTCTGCAGCTTCATTTAAAATGTTTTGTCGAAAATAAGGTACGCCTCGTCCTTCGGCGATCGGTATAATACCCTTGATGTACCCTTTGATGTTCTAAAAAAAATTCAAGTGAAAGGAAAGGAACTAAATGTTCACACTCTATAATGTTGTATGGGCGCGGTTGATTTCTTTTATTTTCAGAACAAAAGTGGAAATTTTGATTGATTTTTGACCCAAGAGCGAACGCTATTGAAAATGGTTCTGATCGGTCCACTTTTTGGTCACTCCCCATATAACGGCCTATACTGAAATATCGTTATAAGGAAAAAAATTGTAATTTTCAAAATTTGTTGACAAAGGTTATTAAGTATTATTGTGACATTCGCCAATTGGTATAAAAACTTTGGACCGGCTGGGGAAATGTTCAAACTCTCTTTCATATAACGAAAATTCAAGTTGGTATGACAAAAACGTATAAATTTTAATACTTCATGATGAAAATTATAACATAATATTTAATTGACTGTACCAAGTTTAGACCATCTCGACATATTTTTTGGATGTCGCCCTAATAAGGATTTTCACGAAAATTGTAGACCAGGAAAGTCCAAGTTTTAATATGTGGTGATGAGAATTGACTCATAATATTATAGTAGTCTTATGTTAAAATGAACTCTACAAAATATGGACCATCAAGGCCTATTTTTGGATCCTGCGCTGTGTGTATTTGTACTACAATAGGTGGCGGTTTGTGCCCGCTTCTCCATAAATATGCATATGAGGAATGCACCTTTATATAGAAAGAAGATGTAAGTTTTGTGTCCTGTAATAAAAATAAGGCTTTTGTTAGACAATGTGATGTAGGCTACTTAATGGTAGGCTTTGCCCGACTGTAATATAATGTTTTTACTAGTTTTCTGTTCACCCAGTTCGTTTGGGGCACACTAAGATCTCAGTGAAAGGAGGAATTAAAATGAAAACTAATTTTAATTAGTTTTCTGTTAGTCAAAAGAAAGAATGGTTATGAATATGAAATTACTGTTAAATTAATTGATTTCATTCCTCACTTAGAAGGACTTGCTGCTCGCCGAGACTCTTGGAAAAAAATTATTCTGTTTTTTTTCTTTTTAGTGCGTATTAAGAACTTTTACAATTTTAAATAATACGGGAAAACTGTGGGATGTTGTCTTAAAATATTTCAATAACTGAATACACTGAGCACATTAGAAAATATATGAACAATATATGACAGTAACAGATGACTAAGAGGGCAACTGGTAATCTAAAACGCGAAATACGCGCAAAAAATACATGAAATATATATATGTGTTTCAGTAAGACAAAGCTTCATAGACGGTATATAACTTATTTATTTAACCTTGAAGCTATTAACACTTGTTATAATAGATTACAATGTCTACTACCATAGTGGAATACTTCAAAATGGTCTTAACAATAAAACCAACATGTTCTTAAACAATGTAAAGCAAACCAAAAGACGATTGAAGCTAAAGGGAAAAAAGGGAATAAGAAGGTAACTAGACTAGTAGGAAAGGACATACCATGCCCACTCTTTCGTCCCAATAATAAGTAACTAGCTAAGCTCCTTATTAGCGGCACAGATTAAAAGCTTACGTTTGTGAGTGAGAAAAGATCATCTAAGCGATTGTAACTCCTCAGGAAGGGAATTATAAGCACTTACAACTTATAACTCTTAACTGAAAGGACTTGAACAAAGAGCACATAACTCGAGGAATCAACAAATAGGCATTGCGAAGTGACCTAGCAAAGAGATTAAAAAGCTTCTTCGGGCCCTGTCGTAGGATAATGTTGTAAAAGTTAAGCAGAAGGAACCACCTAGAGAGAACGTAAAACATAACCTGAGATATGGTCATACTGCCTCGAAGGGAATATATATCTTTCTATACGATTACATAATAGTCTCAATTTGTTCAGCTTTAAGGTATTCGTAAAATTATAAACTTCTGGGCTATAAACTGCAAGTAGCACGATTAAAGTTTTGACTATTCTAATTTTGATTTTAATGGGCACTACAATTAAACCAAGACTCTTAGTTGAAAGCAGTCCCGCGAATTTGGAATTAGGGCCAAGTTTCCATTCAAAAAATATTGATCTGATCATCCACATCCGAAGTATTGCATGCACCATTCAAGTTACATGCAGCAATTCTGGATCTTAGCACTCGAGTGTCCAGTCTGTTATAATAGCAAAAATTCAGAACATGTGTCCACGTTACGCTAGCAAATATTAAGAGCCATGCAAATGAGGGCATGCTGAGAGATACCTCCCAACTGGAACTGCCTAGGAACTGAAAGTTCCGTATTAGCTATTAAAAAATTAGCTGTAGTCGGACATGGAGGCTTCTCTGAGTCACACTTGCATTTCGAACTTGAATTTTTCGATTATTTCTTGTAGCGTTTTCTGGAAATATAAGGCCTATGTGTAGTATTTAATTCTTATACCCTACACTAATTGTGGTACAAGGGAATATTAAATTTGTGCGGATATGTACAAAACCCGGAATGTAGAGATCTTCGTCTGTCCGTCTGTCCATCTTGTTTCCTCGTGTTCAACCTAGAGGCCGTACTTTTTCGATCACTTCACATACAACGGCTTATTTTGAAACGTTGTTATACGAGTAGCGAGTAGTCTAATGAATCCGTGACCCACTATCGGGTTTTCACTTGTTATATATAGCTTGGTTAAACGTATAAATAAGTATAAATTATAAGCAAAAACCATAACATTTTAATTATGTTCAATAATTCTTATCAGTGTCTGAGTCACATCGTGGTATGATTCGTTATGAAAACACGTGACACGGTTAGGCTTAATAAAGTTTCATTTTGATGTGAATACGTTGTACGACCGAAATGTCAACAAAGTACTATTTTGTCTTAATTATAAGTGAATAAATGAATTTAGAATTGAACAGAGCGCAGGCATACGCATCGGACATCACGTATTTAAATGTCAAAATATGAGAAATATTGTATAGTTTGCATATATCACTGCAGCACTGCATGTGCCGGCCAATTTTTATCTTTACTGAAAGCGTTTGAATTGAAAATCAAAACATTGATGTTTATGCCAACTAAACCAAATTATATAGTTAGTATATCAACCACTACATGATTTTAAAATGTTTATTTCAATTTTTGTTTAAATACGACATCATTTCATACATGAAGGAAACGTATTTCTCTCCAGATTTCGTTTATTGCTGAGCTCGCAAATTGAAATGAAAAACTAAAATTATTTTATAAGATTAATTATGAATATCTATCTATGTGTGCAATAGTCACTGCTTATGCAAGTTGAGTTGAAAGCCATTGAACTATGCAAAGGTTTTCTCGGACACGTCAGATGTTTCTACAATTTGTGCTTTTGGGCAGGCGCTCGCAGGTAAAGGCTTGTATTAAATCGGAAATGAGAAAATTGCGTGACCAAGTTGCCGTGTGATAAGCAGAAGAAGAAGAAGAAGTACTTAGAGAAATAATCCATTTTGACCGAGCACAGTGTCGAACGTTATGATAATTTATTGAAAAGCCTTTGAACTAAGCTCTTCATGAGGATTGCGTCTACTACAAATCACCGCAGATTCGCAATTCAACTGTCGAATGGCTGGCAGCCTCCTCGTCAAGTTTCACCGGAAATGACAAAACGACTACTTTGCTCTAGAACAAAAGTGGGATCATTCGCACTGATATGTTTAAACGCATTCGACGTCATGTAAATATAAACAAGCGTAGCGTAGAGGAGAAAAACGTGTGATACCTGCACACGTACATCACATTCAACTTGCATTTAAAGACGTAAGCGTAGGCATTTTTTCCATTTTCTTAAAAACACAGATAATGCTCTTGCCTCATTTTCTATTCTCAGCAAATGCAATATCAAAACACAAGATGGTATAAAGCATGTAATTTAAATGTTCACACATACCCCAGTGCACAAGAAATAAACTACGATTTTCTTTGCTAGAAACTCAAAGTAAAAATAATTACGGCATCTTCTGTTAAATGTAAGGATAACCATTGCTAGGAGGAGAGCTTCTTGTAAAATTTTTGCCATTTCAACGAACACGTAAGACATTTGCTTATAATTATAAATCCAAAATATAAAAGGCATGTCAAGTTCGGGCGGGTGTATGTAACACCCAGAACGACTTTAGACAGAATCTTCTTAAGAAATGTAAACCAAAAAGATCTATTTTGTAATAGTTTATGGTGAGAAATGGTCCATAATCGTCATTTGATATGGAAGTTGGCTGTAAGATATGTGCGCCATGCAGATCTATTTTCTGGCCCCGCCTCTGTAAGCGTTCTCGTGAAAAATACGCCTTTGCATGACAACAAACCTTGATTCTTGGTCCTTTGTGATGGAAATAGGCGTGGAATAGAAAGATTTTTAGCAGGATTATTAGTTTTGAAAAGTGTGGACCATGTTAGTTTACATGTTGGCACCGCTACGATATAAAGGCTCCCACGAAAGTATGTCTTTAGACCAAAATAATTTTTTCTCGTTTATCAGAAAAATAAATACATTACGCGGTGTGGTGTGAGGTATTGAACAGTCAGCACTGTTAGACTATGTTGTATGTAACACGCAGAAAGGTTTAAGATCGACTCACCTATTATTATATCGATCGACTCACAATCATAATCTGAATTGATCTGACTGTATCTGTCCGCCTGTCCGTCTGATGTTTGTCCATGTATATTTGTGTTCAACGTACAATTTTTGAGATATTTCGATGAAATTTGGTACAGTCGCGTGTTTTGTCTCAAGGACGAACTATGTTGAAACTGGTTTGGATCGGTGCACTTTTTCGACCATTCCCAATATGGTGCCCTATTCTGAGAAGTCGTTATATAGAAAAAATTGCAATTTTCAAAATTTGTCGACAAAAGTGAGTAAGCAATAGAATTTGCGCCTTCTAAATGGGCTTGAAAACTTTGGATGGGCTGAGCAAATTTTTGAACTGCCTCATATAATGGGAAACTTTCATAGAAAAGTAAGAATTGTGTTAGACAATGTGGTGTAGGGCATTTAATGGCCGGCCTGGCTCGACTACAATCTTTTTACTTGTTTTATATTAAAATTTTTTTTATATTATGTTGTACTTTGACGTTCACTTTAAATGGCATTTAACTGCAGGCATTTATATTTGTTTACGTTCGTAGAATAAATTTTCGAAGCTGTTCTCCTTTTTGTAAATATTTTTATCATTTACTCTGCGTCCCGTTGAAGCAAACAAAGCTATTTATGCTGGCAAAACAAATAGTTCTAACAAATAGTTAAGTATGCGTGTTTTTAAGAAACAAAGAAGAAAACATTGGAATCTGACTTGCATCAAAGAAACGTAGTATCATACCATCGACGGAGTTGAACTATGAATTTATCGTACACTCCGTGAACCGACTATTAAGAATTAAACATTTAATTGAAAGGTTTACTGTGGCGAACTAATGGAATCAGATGAAGAAACACCAAAATGGACGAAGAAGTTATGTCCTACTATGATAAAGCGAAGTCTCATCAAGCTTTAATAACTCGTGATAGTTTAGAGGAAGTCCATGCGGTTATGTCTAATTTCCGTTCACCTTGTAAACTTTATTCATATTCAATGGTCACATTTTTTTTTTTTTTACCAATCATGAACTCCTTAAATACCAGCTTAATCAGCTACATTCTGAGAAGATTACAAAGTTGCAAGACGTGAAGAAAGATTCACAATAAACTAAAAGTTATTTTCATTAATGGCGAAATAATCATGTACTAGTCCATGCTGTTGTCTCCTTTCAGTAAACCACGATGGGCCACGCACGTACTGACGGAAGCTTCGGTTCATAAGAAGATGTGTAAAAGTGATTCGCGGGGAACTTTTTACTGGCGTGGCAATGAAAAGTCTTCCGAAAGGTAAGAAAAATATGTAACTAGCTATGTACTCTCAGCAAATTACTTCTCATCATGCTTCTGAGCTTAAAGCATTTTCTTCCAAATCGCAATTCATATCTGTACACATAGCTTGCGAAATAATTGATGTAAAATAATTAACAAGACTACACACAAGACTACTTACTACAAGCTTGAAACAAATGAGACGCACTAAAGTAGGGCGACGCCGACCTTCGTATACCCTGCACTGCTTCACCGAGTGAAGTTATTCGCTTGTTTTGGCAGTAATACACCATAAATTACACGTTATTTTCATGAAAGCCCGCATATTGGAAGATTAGATTTGCTCTTCATAAAAGAGTTTGCGTTTCGCGATAGCACCTATATAAGCGGGTGTCCAAAAAAATAGACCAACGTGATCCAAATTTTCTAACGTTTTTTGCTGAAACGCTCCTACGAATTATTAAGATATAGGGAGTGGGGGAAGAAATAGATTCATGTGGTTCAAATTAGGTTCACTTAATTTTTTTATTTAACAACAATCATGAGCACATCTTCATCACAAAAAACTGAGCAACTAGGCTCTTCTGGCATATAAAGGTTTAGATTTCATGAGAGTCCTTATATGCGGTCGTATCCAAAAAATGGACCTATTTTGTTCAAACTCGGTAAGGTAGATCTCTTTGTCAATTGGCTATTATGAATAAAAATTTCCCCAGTCCGTCGAAAGTTTTCCCACTTATTTCTACCTTAAGGCCTTCTGCGTGTTACATGCGTCTGCACTCAATCAATATATCACTAGTGATGTAGAGTTTAAAAAACAGAAGTTTCGCTGTAGGCTATAAGTAAACAAATATATAAAAATAAATAAAAAGTTTTCGTTCTAAATAAATTGTTGTTTCAGTGAACCCAAAAAAGGAAAATAAAGCAGAGCAGCTTTTATTCGACTATTCATAAAAACTTGTGGCACCATAAAGAAAAAATGTCGGTGTTTCTACGCACCCTAAGCGTTTGCATACAACCCCAGAAAAGTCAGCATGATCGGATGTGCGGAAGTACCCATAATTACGAGTGGCTGAGACTACGATGACATGAAAGCAAATTAAATGAAGGCTTCTAATCAAATCGATTACAGTGCACACAAGTACATCACTTTAGTGCTAGTTCAAGTTAATAAAGTCTAAAGTAGCATTCAATCAATTTACAAATAAATTTAGTTGTAAACAGATTGTAACTCTAAATAAAAACCAAAACTTTATTGAAATGATTTGTTTCTTGGAATTGTTTCTTAAATTTTCATCATAAATTCATATCTGCTAATTTTTTTTTTTTTATTTTCATAATCCCCTTGCTTATCCGTAACATATTTGCTTTTTATGCTAATTCTTTTGATTTTTGTAAAGACAGGTGAATAGTCGGCCGAATGAATGAGAATAGTTTCTGATGAGCATAAGTTTAGAAATTTGAATTTCGCCCTCCTTTGACTTTATTACGGAGCAGGTCGTTAAAAAAAATATCGTGTTGTCTTTCTGATGAGAATGTGGGGTAGGAACGTTCATTATTAGTATACCTCTCTACCTTGATGATAAGCGCAAAAACTAATTGCTTTCCATCTCGTGTTGACTATAAAAATGCCGGCACTCAACGTCAGTCTTGACAACTGGTCATTATGTGCATATGTTTCTCATTGCATTCCATAGCATAAAGCTAAAGTATGATAGACGTAAAGCAGCTGTGCACTGCTCACCTGGGATTAAGGCAAAAAGCAAAAAATTATTAGAAAAATTGCAGAAAAAAAAAAACAAAATGAATATTAATAGAAGAAAATTATTCACCTGTACATGCAAAAAGAGTAATGAATAAAAATTTCTAAACGATGACTTACTAATGCTAATAATTGCCAGTTCTTTAACAAAGAGAAATTTGTATTTAAGAAATAAAATTGTATAAGTCACATATCAACCAAGTTAGGAGGTTATACTCAGTCCAGTGACCATCACCATTATCCTAAAGAGAACTAAAACAAGTGAAAACATTATAGTCGGGCTAGCTTTTGAAGCTTGCTCCTGCGTGTTAAAAAGATGTCGGGAAAAAATGTTCTACATTCATGTATTACGGCTTATGAGCAATAATCAAAAAACCAATTATTTATTCCTTTTGAAAAATAAAGATATTCTGGTTTTCCGTAGTACTGCAGACGTTTCTGCCAAATTTGAAGTCGATAGCTTTACTTTCGTGGCCAAGAGAAAGTTTATAACAAACATTGCACAGATGGACAGAGGGACAGATGGGGATACTTAAATCGATTCAGAATTTGACGCTGATCGAAAATAGGTGTACTTTGTGAGATGTCCGAAACTTCCTCCTGGGCGTTGTAAACGATTTGACAAAATCATCGTTCGGTGATTGGTATAAAAATGTATGAAAACTATATATTCTTTTGCTAATCACAACTTGGTCTAAGATACCGATTGACCTGGCTTTCTTACCAGTCTTCGAATACGGTGCGCTTGAATGTAACACATTACATCTGCTAAACACTACAGGATTTATGAGAAGAATTCCATAGCATCTACCATTAGTTCTATTGCAACTTTGCAAATTTTGTGTATGAGATTAGTCTTTATTTAACACTAGAAATACCGAATAGGTGACTTTTATTCTTTTTAATTTTCGTTCTTCCAAAAAAACAGTTATGTGAGGAGGTGAAAACGTCAGCTCGTTTTGCTCTTATATATCTCCCGTTTGGGAAGGGGTTCTAATATAAGTTAGACAAGTAGCAGTAAGAGTACAGGGGCTGACGACAGTGAAATCATTTGATTTTCAACTGACACCCAGCAAGATTGCCAATGATAACCTTTCGATGGCAAGAAGCCAAAAGGGAAGTTTTTGTTTTTAGTCAGCGGCTTCTGATAGTCGTACTTTCCTTGTTCTGAATTAGATGTCCGGTCAGGGACCGTTTCTTATATCTTGCGAGGAATTCTAATCAACGGCGTGGAAATTTTAGTTAAATAAAACAGAAAATTCAATTACGGCAAATACTTTAATTTCCATAATATTACTAATGAAAGGTGAAAAAAGTCATAGCTTAAAACTGAATTGTGACACTCTGCTAATAATGCATCCGTGAAATTAGAATAAATTGCAAGCGTTAATTACAAAGTAAAAGAATAAACGACTTTCTCTTTAGCATAGTGATTAACAAATTAAAACCACGGGCGAGAATTAAGAAGTAAGTATTTGGAGTACGAAGTATAAATAAATCTGGTGAGAGTATCGTGGGAACCGACGAACTACAACGGATAACTAAGGGCTAAAAGCTGCACAAGTTATGCTCTGTGTGAATGTGCTCTGACAACGAGGCGTTTTTCTGTTCTCATATTAAAAAAAAAAAAAACAAAAAAAAACAAAACCCCCACCAAATTTCGTTATAATAGATTAACTTACACATAAGAACGCGTTAAAAGCGCTTAAAACTTGCGAAATAATAACAATGTCATGAAAATGCTTTGCCATAAGGCCTCGTGTTGGATTATTTACTGCCATCCACATTCAAGTTGTTGTTCATGCTTCTTCTTCCAAAAAACCGCAATTAATCAAAACACAAAGTGAAAAAGCGAGAAACAAGACAGAGTGTGATGAACAATTTCAGTGACCGGATTCAACGTGTATCAAACAAAAGTGCGAGTCAGTTGAAAGAATAAAAAAAAAAAAAAACGAAAACAAGAATTTTTGATAAAAAAACAAAAAGGGCAAAAAGACAAGAAAGATATATTGAAGTAAACTATGGTGAAACCGAATAACACCTATACCAAAAAGAAACAACAAGTCGATGACATCCCAGAGAGAAGCCGGACTATTGAACTTCGAACTAGTAGGCTTGACAGCCACGGGGGTAATTAAATCAGCCGCTCAACTATAATAAGTTGATAAGAGGTTAGTGTTGATTTGTCCAAAGTTTGCTCCCTTCTAATGTTGCGTTATACCAATATTTCCAGTTATCCACTGATATAGAGGGCGGAAGCCAAAAATGAAAAAAGCTCTTTACAGCTTTTTCTTTTTAGACATTTTTCTTACTTTCAAATAATCTCCCAAAAAAATTGAGGATATCGTCAAGTATAATAAAATTTCTTTGCGGATCTTCTCTATAACAATCGTGATTGGATTCCATAGGTCTCCTGATTTTAACTATTTAAAAAAAAAAAAATTGAGAAAAAAATCATAATAAATAAAATATAAATAAATAATAAATAAAATATTTCATTGTCTTCATCGTCAGAAGTTTTGTTTGCAATTTTAGGGACTACCGTCTAACATGGTTAGGTCTTATAGATGTCATACTGCAGGTTAGTGAAGAATATCAGATAAGCTTTGATTGTCGATTATCTGGTACGTATTCGCACGTTTAGTAACCCGATTAAGACCCGAATTCGCGCGATCGTGGTATTCATTTCATTATTTACTTTATTACTCTATTTGATTTTCTTCTCACGGGAATATAATTAAAATCAAAAAATTAATAAATAAATAAATAAATAAAAAAAAAAAAATAAATAAATAATTAGAAAAATAAAATAAATAGAAATCCCTCTTATAAAATGAAGTCCGAATGGAATGGCCACAAACCTACGGACCGGTATGCACAGCAGATGGGCCCAATTGTTAGGAGATAAAGTCAAAGCCAGAATTCTGTTCCGATTATTGGAACTACAGTAGTCATATGAAATGAGTCAGGTAAACCGAGAAAATTCACCAGGGCCGTCTGTCAACCGTGAAAATTATAAAAATGTTTAATCTTTCTTTTTTTTAATCGATCAGGGAATGTTTCTTCTAAACTCCAGCTTTCTGCACTCATTTTTGTGATTATAGCGATTCGACAAAGAATTTCCTTTCGGTAGAAATGGATATAACAAGCATTTAAAAGTTGCAATTTTTTCGCATACAAAGGGGAAACTTGTCACTTCATTCGAGTACGTGGAACGTAGAATGAAATTAGGAGGGCCAATAGGGTCTCAAACGATTCGCATGTCACCCGTACAGCCCGAGTTGGTAGTGCGCTGACACTACACCCTCAAAAAAAGACCAGGTAGACGTAGAAACAACGATGGAAATAAAGAGCGATTCCTTTTTTCTTTGTGAAATCTTACTTCTGGATGCTGTAAAGACTGACGAAATAATTGAGCTTCCGTCTTTCGGTTTTGTGCCTCCCGGAAGATACTAAATGTTTACTAGTTTATCAAAAAGAAATTTAAAATTCCTTTTCGACTTACGAGAGTGACATTCAACACTTTTAGCGTAACAAAATTTTTCCCTAAGCCTTCAACTTAACATTGCTATGTTTTTACGTACAATCACACATTCTTTCGTTTTTTTTTTTTCTTGTGTCGTGTACACTCAAAAGGCAAAAAAATTATTTTTTAATGAAACTAACAGTAATGTCCCAGCTTATCAACCAAGAGCAGACACAAACAGTTAATTTTGGATTGCCTTTCAAAGGTTCGTCCCCATAACAGACTATTAAAAGGCCATCAACGACCTTCGCTTCGTGCTATGTGACTGATATGTGAAAGAAAGAAAAGCACACGCACACCCGCACTCATATGACATGAAAACTGGGTAAGTGGTCAGAAAACCTCTCAAGCGAATATGAACTCAATGATAATTTTTTTGCTCTGTAGCCAGAGCTTCGTTAGATAAAAGCAAATCAAAGTAAAACGAGAAAAAGAAATCAGTTATTTATGGAAAAAATGAATTAAGCACGTATTGTCTGCTAATACTGACTACTTTTTACAATGTAAGTCTTACCGAAAACATTCACTCTTTAACAGTCTTTGCAAAAGAGCTACAAAGAGTGTGTTTAATATTACAAGTCAAGTATTCTTAACAGCAAAATTGATCTTAGTTGTGTTAGTGTTTGTATTTAAGCGGTATTTATTTAACTTTCTGATCATATGAATTACAATAAACAGTTAGTAGAATTATTAAAATGAACATTCGAAAACTGAGCTAACATGGAAAACTAATTTTTCAAATTCTCCACTTCAGGAGCTTAATTTATTGATTAAATCAGTAGCACGACACTCGCTTAGATCGTTCAGTGTACAAGTACCCATCGAGATTCTATTCCCATTTTGTATGGGGCTTGCGGGGCGTATGATTAACCACGTAAGCGTACAAGTGGCAAAATGTTTATGACATGGCTGGCTGACATGGCTGGTTGGCATGTTAACACGAGACCTACATTTACGTTAACCTTACGTTGTGTTGAGTCCGTCGTCTTTTGTAGGGGAACGAAGAATTGCGTAAATTTTGATAAAATATTACCATGTTGAAGGGAAAATTTAACATTCTCTACTAAACTTGGCACAAACGCAAATACATGGCATTCATATTTTCATATGTACACGTATGTTACATGTATATATGTGCGTTTCTTTTTCTTCATTATTTATTTTTACAACGTTTCGTTTGTTTAGTGCGACGATTGATACTCGCACGCTTGCTAAGAGCGATTGTTTATTGCACAATGGTAAATTTAATACCGGACGGTATTTTCATTTCTACTTTCATGTCCATTACAAACGCGTTATATCACATGTTACATGTGTAGTCGTAAATGATTCCAAAATACTATCTTTTAAAAAAATGATATCAATCTTTGCTTCTTGGTGTGTGTGAGCAACTACATATCAAAGATCATATAATATATATATACATATTAATCTTTGTCTCCTGGTGCTTAGAATAAACAGATAGCAAAGATCATATATACGCAGATACACGTACCTGCAAAAAATTTCAATTTTGAAAATTTTTATCTGGTTATCTGTTCTTCTTGTCACATTTGTTCTTTAAAAATGATTGCATTTTTTTTTTTTTTTGTTTCTCGTTCACCCAGGCTAAGTTTGAAAACGATTACATGCTTGTTTAAACATAATTATAATTAAAAATTGCCCGCACAGGTAGTTTTAGTTTGCTACTGTTTACGTTTGAGGAACGTATCGAAATGGTATAAAAATAAATTGTTCTTATACGTAGTAGAACAAATATTTCATGCAGGAAATATATTTTAATCAACTTGAGCAGTGAAATCCTTTTCATTTTGTGTGCCCCTTGGTTGATGTGTGTAATCGTGTGAAGAAATCTCAATAACCTTAAGTGATAATCTTCTTAGATTGAGAGCCGCTTCAATGCCTTTGAGTGTTTCCGTTATTTTAAGCGAAATTTATCCAAAAAATCACGATTTCCTCATGGACGAAAATCGAAACGAAAAACCAAATCATCAATGAATAAGTTTTGCAATAAATTTCGGTTGAGTTTAACTCACTGTTCTTTCGCCAATTTGACTGTCGATAATTTGAACTTGCTGCAGATTCGACTTTTCGCTTACCACAAAAAAAGAAAAACAAACAAAGAATCAAAGGCATCCTAACAAACAATGCATAAGAAGGCGAAATAAATATAAAAGTGACTCACAGGAAATTAATATCATACAAGCACAATATTATTA
The DNA here is from genome assembly GCA_001077435.1 of Glossina morsitans morsitans. NCBI lineage: Eukaryota > Metazoa > Arthropoda > Insecta > Diptera > Glossinidae > Glossina > Glossina morsitans. The sequence goes on along the minus strand of CCAG010014000.1, from coordinate 56,470 downwards.
TTAGTTTAGCCAGAGAAATATATAGTAAAACTGAAGTCTTAAAAGCACTAGCATCTACGCCTATCGCCTTTATTGAAAACTCTACCGCACTTGAAATTTGAACCCACCACAAATCGGTTGTTAGTCGAGATTCTTTGCCTTCGACAACTCACGTACGATAGTAGATTTTTCCTTCCTTAAAAATATATAATAATCTCTTAGTATTTCTTATTCTTGCTTACTTAGGCTTACAAACAAGCGCCACAGGTTTCTAGATCGAAATTAACCTCTTAACGGCTTGGCTACAGTAGAAGTCCCAGTGATATTGATTCTGGCGACATCACGAAATTATTGAAATCATCCCCATAACGTAACGCGCTCTCTATTATAATAAGTTCGCTCCCACATTTTTTCCCATAACGCTCGTTAGGCTGAAATCCAAAATCGTCGAAATCGATTGTGTATTAACAGAAAAGCTAGAAACCTGCAATTTTGTTTTAAATTATTGTTAGGTGCCGCCATCAGATGTAATAAAGCTGCCTGATGAAGTACAAGCTCACAAAACTTTCTTCTCAAAAACGTTTTCAACAACAAGTTTCAGTTCGATTAAATATTGTGAGGACACAAAGTCATCCTTCGTTTTGGCCTCACGGTTTCTCCATCTCTGGTGGGGGAGAGAGAGTGCTAGTTTAAGATAGAGAATAAAGATACAGAGTAAGATAGAATAGGAATAGATTAAGAAGAGGGATAGAATAGGAATAGATTAAGACTAGGATTAGAATAAGAATAAATAGATTAAAAATAGGTTAAGAATAGAGCGGGGAAAATTAGTTTAGTTAGTCTAGCTTGAGACTTCGAAGACTCTAGTTTTAGACTCCGAGAGAGTCGAGTCGTGTCCAGGAGTTTATTTTATTAACGTGAAAGGAAAGAATGAAAATAACGTCCTATAAATAAAACTAATAAAGTGAAGAATCAAGTCTGCAAAATATAAAGTTCTTGTCTTTCTCTTCCCTAAGCCGCTGAACTACCTCAGCCCCAGACAAATGGGCCGTAATGGCCCACACAATATATACCTTATATATGTATATATCTTCTATGCAAACCTCTACAATCTTTAAAAGAGATTAAGTCAAAAACGAATTTCATCCTTATTGGATTGAATACAAGGTCATCTTGTTTGATAGAATAAGTTCGCCATTTATTGCATGACAACAATCAATAACTGATTAAGGCAGGTATCAAATTAAATCCAAATATGAAAGTGAAGCTAAAAAGTTATTCAAGCATAGCAAACATTGCTTAAACTGTATATAGCTTTTTTTTGAATGTCAATTTTTATTTCTTCATATAAAATTAAGTGCTTCCATAATTCCATAACATAAACATTCAGCGAACGCGCATATATAAATGCAATCAATAATTGGATTCATTAAATATTTCTCTCGTTTCAGTCGAAGTTAGTGAAGGGTGTCGAAATTTCTGCCCAACACGAATAAATTTCTTTCCAAAATACATGACATGATATTTAAAATAACTGCGCTTTGTATTATTACACATATATATATATAACATACATAATAAGAAACGTAAACAAAAATTATTGATTTTCAAACAAACTTGCAAGACACTAACGCAGTCAGCAATCGACGTGCTTCCTCCTCGGCAAATACACTTCAATTTGCTTTCGACAAGTGTTTGCAAAACTTTACTTTTTGTTTGACTTGAACGGTAAACACAACTGTTTCATATCATTTTGTGTAAAATATTAATTTCTTTTATTTATTGTTAGTTTTATAAACTTCCTTGCGGCAACAATTAGAGAACTATGTTTTAGTTTGCAATGTTTTTAGAATTCTAGTCACGCGAGTGTACGAGCTCGTGTTGTATATCGAGCGCAAAAATTAATCCACATTAGTTTTTCTACGAGGTAGCTTTACTTTCTCTGTGAGCATTTGCCAAACTATGATTTCCAAATTTGGAGGAGGGAAATCATTCTGCTGAAATGGATACAACACAATTTTTTGTTGTATGCCAAAAACAACAAACGAGTAAAGCTTCACACTTCCTACTTAATTCCAAGCATAGTTGTGCCGAGTCGCGATGTGTGGCGAACAATGGAATGCAACAGCGTTACGTCATTTCAAGCACAAATAATCAACACGCAGTCTATGCAAAGCATTAATACGAGGAATAAATTTGGAATATTTCGGGCTCTTCCACATGAAAGGGTAACTGGTTGTAGTGTGTTATGCGTTGCTCTAAACAAATGAAATTATCGCTAGTGAGGGCTAACAACAACAACGACTGATGCACGAGTTCTGATAACGTGATTTCTCAATATGATGACGTTTGGCTGTGTGCATCAATTTTCCTAGGAGAGGTTAGCGGTTCTGAACTGAAATGTTCTGCTCTCCTCGCGCAGCATTATCCAAGTACTATTTCTTTTTAATGAATAATGCTCTCAATGAATGACTGATTGAAAAATGAATGCTTATGTAGGTAGCTTTAAAAAAAGAATTGTCTTTGGAGTTCAGAGTTTATCAGAAAGGTGGGGATAATACTTAAATATCGTTGACGAATACTTCAAAAGGTATTAAAAGGATACACTACTCCTTTAACAATAAATGCTTAGATTTCCTGAAAGTTTGTTCATGGTTGATTCCTACGCCTAACACCTTAAGACCATTTGTTTTCGAACCCAGGATATCACATCAAATGCCCAATAAGATGCTACGTTCAGAAAGTCTTTTGTCTCTTTCCCGAGTTAATTAAGCAAATCAAAACAGCCAGCTTGCCATTGCATGCTCCTATTAATTAAAGCTCCATGAATTGACCTAAAATGGGTTAATAATAACTAACAGCGGAAAAATTGAAGTTACCCCGAAAAAGCTATACTTCAAATAATTCTCATTGAGTGGTCTGACTTCTTAACAACTTGGATCAGATCTCATAATCTTCTCAAAAAACCACTATAACTTTCTATTATGATATGATGCCAATTAAAGCATTACTGTATAAAAGAAAACTGAAACTATTTCGGTTCTTTAAATCTTTTGGAAAACTCAAGTGCAAGTTTTTCTTGTCATTAATATTATATAGGCGATGGACGTTGAGTGGATCAAGGCCAAGGCGAGTATAAAAGGTATCGCTTTCAACGCTTTACATGAAATAAATTTGCTAACATGTTATTAAAAATTTCTTTTTAAACAAATGTGTAAGCGTTCCTCCTGTAAGCGTAAGTCCTGAGCTATATGCCCTTCACATGTTGTTTGGCTGCAATCATCTTAGGCCTTTCCTTCGCCGCAATATTGGTATACATATGTATTAGTAGCTAGATATTTGAAAAATATAAAAACTTGAAGAAAGCGATTTCACATAAGGGTCCGAGTCAGCTGGAAGACCAACCGAGTAACGCTACTATATTCGACTTCGATAAAATCTCGGAAAAAATCGATTACAGTTGACTTGTCTCTGGGCTTAAGAAGACGATTTTATAAAAATTTATTTCCAAGGATTTTCATTCGTCTCCTTTTAAATAAATGTTAGTTCGCATAAGAACCTTCTCCTCATGACATTTTACTATTGCATATATAAATATTATAAGATGCCATAGCTATTAAGACCGATGAAAACTCGAGGCGAACACCTTCGGTATGCAAATTACTTTGAAATTGTAAGGTTATATTTATATGATATTATATACCGTAATCAACTTAAATTATAATAAGATAATTAAATCCTTTCAGACGGGCGCTCCCAAACGCAAAAAAAACAAAAAAAGAAGAAAACGAAAGAAAATGTTTTATTGAAATTGCTGACACCTCTCACGCAATCTCCCAGCTAGGTTAGGTGCGCACCCACGCATAGTGTGTGCAAATTTATAGATTTTTAAATAACAATAAAGATTATTATCATGGAATTTAAAAGTTAAGGTCAGATATAATTATGACAAATATGCCAGCAAAATAATTATATACATAATAATGAACACCTGGCGCAGTAAACACTAAATGGAATTATTTAACAAACTTGTTTAAAAAGTGCTTTATATATTTTCCTTTTCTTTCTTTTTTTTTTTTGCATTTGTTAGCATTTGATTATTTTCTCTTTACTGTAGATTTTACTTAGAAATAATGTTTATCTGCTTATCTTAATACCACTTTGAGTTTTTTTACTTAAGCAAGTGCAGATGCTGTACACATGTTGAAGCCAAAAGTGAATGTTTTGCGATAACTTTAAGCCAAAACGAAATGTTACCAGAGGAAAACTTTTTTTTATTAAAATTCTAAATAGTTTTGTTCCGGTCTACATCGAATTTTTCGGAAGCCACTATTCCATTTCCTAAACATTATCACAACATCTTAGGCATACAATTCAAGCCAACTTAAGCAGCGGAGCTGGTTTAAACATGTCCACATCTGTGATGGCCGCAAACTATCGCGAAACTTTATTTAGAAGCATAAAACTTATTTTCTTGTTACATTCCTGTCAGATCGAGATCGAAAGCAAATTCGCGGAAAGATTGTTCATTGTTTTTGAAGTCCTGTCAATTCGTATAAAAACTTGATTGCATTCATGCGATGCGTACGATAAAATGTACGACCGAGTGAATGCATCATTATTTTGTCAAGCAGCGGGTAGTGGCGATTCGATCTAACCTACAGCTGCTTTGGAGTTATTGTTGGCATTGCAAGCACAACATACTTTCATTTTATGGCAACATAATAAATACATCAGAGTAGTGCTGTTGTAAAAATCAAAAAAGGCAAAACAAAACATGTAAGAGAACTATTTTCAGATGTAAACGAATCTTTTATATCCATCACCATCCATCACGTTATCGTAAAAAAGACTAAAGAAAAAGTAAAAGACGAAATTTCATGTTCTATAGTTTTGGGTGTCTGTGGCTGGTTTATTCTGTTTTTGTAGAATAAGAGTGGGAATTTATGTCGTATATCTGTTACAGTTTGCAAGTAACGAGTAAAAAACCCACAGACGCGTCCTTTGGCCGATGTGGATTATTTTGATATTCTTTTGCATGTAAGCGATATACTCAAATTTGCGAACAGGGGAATGTTTAGCACAGATACTACACATTTAGGCAGATGGGCAGACGGATAGACGGACAGATGAGTAGACAGACATGCTTAAGTGCATTCCGTGCTCGACACAGGTCAAGAAGGTATATACTTTGTGGGGTTTTTGAAGCTTGCTGCCGAAAGTCATAAAGGTTTTGATAAAAAAATTAAAGTAGGCGTGGTCGACTTTTTACACTTTTGTAGAGGCGCTATAGCATCGCCCATAGAATATACGTGCAACTTTTTAAAGGCTTGTATGTAATTAGCAAAAAAGAAATTTTTTTCACTTTGAAATACACAGATGTTCTCAGTTTACGTAGTGCTCTAGACGTGTCCTTTGACCAATTTGGTCCATTTTCAATGTCAACTTGCGTGCAAGATCTTGCAGTCTTTCTACCAGATTTATGGATGGTAGTTTCACTTTGGCGGCCAGAATGTACACCACAGATATTACACAGACGGACAGACGGACAAGCTTCAATCGATTCAGAACTTGTATGTATATACTTTATGCAGTGTGTGCAACTACCCTCTGGACGAAATGTATATACACCGCATTTTTCGATAGTGGGTGCAAAAATACTAAGAGCAAAGTAATCTTACGGAGCACTAATAGCACAACGAAAAGATTATTTTATAAATAACGCTACGCTTGATTAGGATCTCTTTCAATAAAAATTAAACTGAGAGGTATATATATTTAAATTTGATTCAACATGAAATCTGTTCCACGAGGTACAGTTAGACTCTACGTAACTGATAATTCAATTTTAGATTTCTTCTACTTAGCTACCAACAGACAGAACAAATGAAAGAAAATAGTCGATAACGACATACAAACATATCGCGTGTCATTGTAAAACAAATAATTTAACCTTAAGTTAAAGGTGCCTATTATAAAGTTTGTCTCGTAACTTACAGTTTAAGTAAAAATATTACAAACGGGATTAAAGACTGCATTTCTAATTTTAAAGTTTTACTAATGGGCAAAATTTTAATGAGCAAAAATTTGGATAAAGAAAATGTCTACAATTTATCGATGCCGATAGAATAGGTACATCTCCTAGATCTGCATAAGAGGGATGAAGAAAAGAAGAGAGAGAGAGAGAGAGAGACAGAGAGAGAGACAGAGAGAGAGAACTAAAGGGTTAAAGAAGAAGGGAAAAGAGAGATGGAACGGAAAGAAAAGGAAAGATAGAGAGTGATATCTGTCTGCTAAAGGGCAAGGGCAAGAAGAAAAGGAGAATATTGTCAATCGGATCGAGCAAATAACTGCTTTATTCTCAAAAATTATTTTGGCAAACGCGGATTTTCCCAAAGAAACATGAGGCGAGTATGGAATGCAGTTATAACGCAAATTGAATTTCTTCGCTTTAATAATTGAAACTCAAACTCAAACTGCTAACTGACGCCATTTTTCCTAATGGTGGTTAAAAACATCAAATCATGAAAAATCTGGTCTCGCCTTTATTACGATTACTCTTAGTCAAATAAAAGTCCAACGATGGAGCCATGGATTGATTTTCAGCATTGAAGGAGGTGTGAATTTGATTTCTCCACTTTCAATACGCCGTATATATCGAATTAGGGCTTCTTTTATAACAGCTAACTAACTATAGTATAAGCTTGAATTTTACCGGTATTCCTCAGTGTAGTTATAATTAAAAGGTATCCGTGATTTTTCGCATATATTTCTGATTCGATTTCATACGAAGGGTTCGAAAATCACATTGTAACCCAAATAAAGTTACAAAAATTCAAAGACGTCATGTGCACATGGATGTAATACGCGCCTTAAGTTAAGGTTTTGACTGTGAAAGTGATTTCGCAAAAATATGAGAGAAATTACAAATCGTCTGTTTGTTAATGTCGTGAAATCGACGAGGCCAATAGCGACTCAAGCAAAGCTTGCAGCAAAAACTTGCACTCCAACTGACAACAAGGATTGTTCAGAGAAATTTCGATACAAATAAAAATTTGATGAAAAATTTTTGAAAATCTTGCTGTGCCCTAATGCATTATTGCAAGGGTTTACATTAAAATATTTTTACATTTTCAAATACTACTTATGGAGATTTATATAAATGCTATAAAGTATTGGTTTAAAATTGTGAATTATTACAAGTTTGCATTATTTTTATTGGAAGCAATATTTCAGGTGCACAAAAAAGGCGAGAGGACGAATACATAAGAGCACTAATGCAATGGTAAGTAGCTTTTAAAGGGAGTGTACGAAATTCGGGCAGTTTTCGTTAACATTAAAATTAAATTAATCTTCATTTCGCAGAATATTTTTGCCAAGGAGAGAGAACGCGCAGGGAATATTTCCATAACCGTTGCCTAATCTACTGGGACAAGAATACCCGCAATGTACATTAAAAGAAGATATTTCAAGATGGCAAAGTAAGGACCTACAAAGAGATAATGTTTTGCTGCTCTTCTTTACTACCAGCTGACTAGTGCCACCATGGACAACCTTGCCGATAATATATTCATGGAGATGGTATCACAACTTCAGTCATGTGCCAAGCTCTAGAGTGCAAAAATGTTACCATAAAACCGACAGTTGAGTGTAACTGCTCTGGCTGTGGAAATGTGTGAAATCAAATCGCACCTAATACACACTTTGAATATATTTCGACGGTCAGGCGATTAGTGCTTGACCCTACTGTCAGCAACTAATGTGACTGGAACATGCGATTGGGGTATAGCGCCCAGAATTGATCGATAAGGACGACATTGTCTTCCATGATGATAATGCCAGGGCAAACACACTTTTGATGACCCAGTGAAATTTAAAAGGGTTCAGATAAGAAGTTTCGCGCATCCACCGACTTCCATTTGTTTCGCCCTCTGAAGAATACTTTTAGTGACTTTCAAGAAGGCCTATGAAAAACTACTTGGAGTAGTTTTTTGCCGGGAAACTCCAGAACTTTAACACTGATGGTCTAACGTTTTTATTAATTCCAATGGAATATATTTGGTTTACTGCAGCATTCATTTAAATTAAAAGAGGAATCTGTTTGAACTACGATGAGAAAATGTTGCGAGGATTTCTTTTCATCCAACGAGATTTTTATGATTTCTAAATTATTGGCAGATGTTGAACATTTTCAAAAGTAACATGCTCCAAGCAATAGCAAGCTCCAACTCCCTATGATGTGCGGTTTCTGTGACCCTGCCACGACTTACAGAGGACATGTGATCAGACTGACTGATTTTTCCCAATTTGCTGTTTCAGGACATCGCACACCCGTTTATTCGTTCACATCGAGCTCCTTGAAGTGATTTAGAAAAATTTCACCTCAATCAACACATTTCGACGTAAGTATGGAATGAAATATGAAACTATGATTAACATGAAGTTTTTGTATAAACGTAAAAATTGAATAATGAAAGGAAAAGAGCATAACTTTAGTTTATACTCGAGTAATGCTAGAAGAAAGTTATTTAATATTTTTCATAAAATTTAATTAAATTATCTTTATACGATAAAGTTTTTGAAGTATTTTCGCAATTTATTTTCCCTAAAATAATTTCTTTAAAAACTTGCTGCAGCAAAATTGTTTTTGTACGTGCAGCCTTAAAATAATATGCTTAGGGTGTTGCCAGGATTTTTGGATTTATTTTGTAGCTAAATTAAACAAAAAAGAAAAATAAAAAAAAAAAAACATATATGTTACAAGTGCACAGAAACATAGACATATCATGTAAAGCAACAGACCAAAAATTTCATTATCCTTTTGCTAGTTTCTTTCGATTTTTCTCAAGTCCATTGACCGGCTCTCCGACTCTATCTATGCTATTAGGTGCTTGAATAAGAATTGAAAATTAAAAAAGGCAAAAAAAGGCAAAAAAAAAAAACTTTAACAATAAATCTAATGGGTGCTAACCGGTGTTTGCTGTTGTTTCCGTTTCTCTTACTATTTAACTATGCATTATAGTTGCGTTTTACATGTAAATTTCTCGTATATATATATAATGGTAATGCTGAAGAGCTAGTTATATGTGTGCATGAGTTGTTGAGACTGAACAACATGTGTTTAATACATTTTATGGCTTTTCAACAGCACATCCACGAAATGTTCCGATCCTTTTGCGCAGAAAATTCACAAATTTATTTACAAAGTACCGTTAAATATTAATGACGAAGTAACGAAAATATCGCATAAATTATCATGGTATATACATAAACCTATATACATATATATATGCGAGTATAGTCTCGATAAGAGCTAAGCAATTACGGGTTTACGTACCATATGGGCTTTCGTAGTAAAGCATAAAATAAATACTTTTTTTTTTTATATTTTTATAAACTCGGAAAATTATTAAATTAACACCTTAAATAAATATAAAAGTGTAGGTATTAGAGATGGAGCCTGAAATGCTTGTATACCTAGGTAGATAGAGTAAAAAAAATTTCTAAAGTGATCTAAAAATGGCTCTGAAATATATTTATTTACTTGTACTTTGTAATATCGTGGCTTAAGAATATATACTAACATTTCACGCAAAAACAAGAAAAGACGAGAGACTTTTTTTAAATCCGCAGCTTGAGTTCGTGGTGAAATGAGAAAAGTCCATTCTATCTTCTATGAAATATAAAATGCATTATTATGCAAGATTATATATCTTAATTGATACGATGTTTACTTGCTTACAAACAAATGAAATTCAGCTACAGTCCAAAAACAGCCGAATATTAAGTAGACTTCAAACTTTTGTAAGATGCGAAGAATAAACGAAAAATAAAAACAAGCGAACCAAGCCAATATACACACACCCAAGGGAAAGCAAAAAACGAGTATGCACGCATTTAGCACAGGGTCACACTCGCAGCACAGACAGGTCTGGGTAAGGAGCTCGACATGGAGCTGATAATGGACACATTTAGAGGTATATATCGATATTGTGATCGGTCAATGTGTATTCTTATAATAATTGTCTTTGTATCAACTTGATTTTGTGTCAACTTGCGCATTTCCAAGGAATAGTCATAAGAAAACGTTCGGACGTCGGCTTTATCATAAAACAAGATTGTTAAGTTCCGCGAATCACATGGAAAGAATAGCTTGTAACTTATGAGGTCTCTAATAATGCTCAGATTACGGCTATTAGTTCAACTCGAGAATCATACGAAACCTTAACGATTAAAAGTTAATTTACATACGTATTAATGAGAGCGGATTCAGTAAAATTGAAAGAGTGCGATATTGAAATTAAATTGTAGACATCACTTACCTTTTTGCAAAGGACTTTAAACAAGTTGACATGACCATAGTTTTACGAAAATAAAGGGAATTGATGTTTATATCTCTTAATCTCTCGTAAGAAGAAGACACCTAGGATTACCCTCCTCGCTTTTCTAATGAAGGTAGAGCTATCCATAGCAATCTGTTTTCACAAGGTTGCTTAGAGACCAATTGATCCCAACCCAAATTCCTATGAACCTATTGAATTAAGGTGTTACCTATTGGAAGGAGAGCACACGACAAATGCGCATTCAAGTAATGGGCTCGAAGATTTAAGAACAAGGCGTCAGCGATCTAATCTAAGAGAAGAAGTAAAAATTTATGCTATTTTTGGGGAAAAAAGTGAAAAACTTAAGATCAAGATTGCAGAAAAACTCGGCTAAATTCGTTTTCCTTCACGTTGATCAAAAATTACATCGCTATCCCTGTAAATATGCAAGCTCACGTAGAAAGACGCGAACGATTCCTTCAACGGAGCTTTAAACTAATGAAAAATCCTTCTGTCGAATAAATTTTCATTCAAGAAAATTTGTTCAGAGATTGTGAATTTTACCAAACTGCCACAACAAATGATATATTATGCTGAAAATGCCTCTTATTTCATATACCTCTTCAATCGCCTTGATCCTTGGAGCAAAACACGTCATTGCATCACACTTCATCAAAATATCTCGAAAATTGCGATCTGTAAGTTGAGCACAAGGAAACAAGACGAACAAAGATGCGCATGGACAGCCAAGCTTGGATCGATTCAGAAAGCAATTCTACATCTTGTAAAACCTGGGTCCATGCCAAGTCCTTGTGGTAGTTGCATACATACGGACATACTTAATACACCCTCTTACCACAAGCTATGGAAGGTATAGTAATTTTTGCGAATAGTTTGACATGGAAAATCAATCTAACTTTATATACGCACGCTACGTTTATAATTGTTATGGATTATGTAGCTAGAAGTGTACGTACAGCGATAATGGGATATAAAATGGCATTGATTGATCTCAATTATAGTCTTAAGTATTGCTCTCTGTCCTTGAACTTCGTAGGAAAGTTTCGTGTTCAATTTTACAGGACTCGCGCGAAATCGCTGAAATGAAGACAGAAATCTGAAAATTGATACCCGTGCACTTAGCTGAGCTATCCAGATAGATTTGGAAAATAGACATGGCCGTCCCACAAATATGCTAACAATTATTAGAACTAAGAAGAAAATCCCTGAAAAACGCAAGCCTGAAATTATTGTTATGTATAAAAATTCTCTACGATTGGGGAGAAAACAAGTTTTGCCTTAGCTTGATGGGGAGACAAGCACAAATTCTCCAGAAAGCGTAGTAATATCACTTCGACGTAATACCTCTCCATATTTTTCGATAATTTGATTTGGAGTTACTTTACTGCCCCTACAATTGACAATGAATGCCTGCCGATCATTCTTCATAGCTGGGGAACTTTTGTTTTTCTTCGTTAATCTTACATAATATATTTACGTCCACCGCTGAAAGGCAGTAGGTATATGCATTGAATCAAACGCTTTGCAGCGCTCAGAAGAAAGCTTTACAAACCTTAAGAAGTGTGCACATTGGTCTCTGAATCAATCTAGGAATATCAGTCTGTCTCTCTTTCCGGCTAAATCAGCAAAGATAGACATAAACTCAGAAAAATTAGGAATGATGCTACCTGTGATAGACTTGTATAATAATAGAAAAAATCATCCACTCATTCTTTCGTTGTGTTTGAGTTCCTTCGAAGGTAAAGGTAAGGAGTACAAAATATTCGGCCACAGTCGAATGTTATCTTATTACAATATAATTATATAGCTATATATACATATAATTATATAATATATATATATATATATATATATATATATGTAATTATATATATATATATATATATGTATATAAACATATATATATTGATTTTTTCTGGTTTGATTTTATGTGCCCGTTATCTGCTGTGGCACTAGTAAAAAGGAGAGCAAAGAAAATCAATTCTTTCTGTGTTTGCTCAACACCACATCATCCGTAAAAGTAACTAATTATAATTTAAATGGACATAAAGCAATCTGTTTTTTATCACCATCTAATTATATCCTACACCACTTGCAGTAAGCGCACATAAACTTAGGGTATGCAACACCATAACACACTTCTCATAATACAAATCGATTAAGAACCATTTGATGAAACGATTTTTTTTTAGGGTTTGCCACATCACTCCGTCTGTCCACGTACGCTGTGTTCAGTGTGTACAGATCGAAATTTCGCAAATATTCTGATGTTATTTGGTCAACTGTCCCGAGTCAAGGTAAAGATAAACAGCCACAACTATTGAGAATCGGTAGGATTAGACCATTTCCTCGCGCTGTCCCCGTATAACAATCAATTGTGAACAAGTCGTTATATACAAAAAAATATTCCATTTTTAATATTTCCCAGAAAAAATCAGAGAGCAATAGTGTTTTCTTATGTTAGATAAGCGCAAAAAATGTAGATCACGTGGACCAATTTGTCGGAACTATTTCCATGCACTGCCTTCTGCGGAAAGTGAGTCCATATACGGCAAAAAGGTGTAATTCTTTGTATTTTATGATAGAAATTGCTTTACAACAATGCTTTGACATAAAAGTTATCTTTACCGTATTTCGATCACATAGGTCCGTTTTTGTTCTTTTTTTTTTTTTAGGAAATGTGAGAACAGAATATGTATTCGATCTTCTGTAACGAACGAAGATATGCAGGGAAGTTAAAGTTCGGCCTTGCCAGGCGGCAATATTTCAACTCCTTTTGTAAAGCTTACCAAGAACTTTTCGAATAGACCTGAAACTTTGTAAGATGTACAAAGCAAAAACTATTTTGCACGTAAGCAGATGTTAATGAAGAAAGACAGAATTTCAAGGGAAAAAAATCCAGTTTTTTTCCTCATCCAATTCGTTTATATGCAACGCAAACATCACACAGTGGCATATGGCGTACGTGCGAAGTTTTTCTACTTTTGTGTTGTGTTATTTATTTATTTATTTATTTTTCACCTAAAACTTGTTTAAGTGACCATAAAATCTTTAACTCTTAACTTCGCGATGAAAAAAAGTTTTACAAAAAGTTGATCATAAAATTGTAAAAGTTATCGTAAGTAGCTGGAGAACTGGTTTTGCGCGAATTGTGGAAATGTTTTCAATGCAGAGCAAGAAAATCGTAAAATGTGTGAAAAATTTTCAAATAATTACTGGATATAATGGAGAATTTCCTTGCAATGAATGGTCGATAAGAAGGTTAGAAAAGAAAACGCAATTAAGCGCAAAAGAAAATGAAAATATTTTGAAGACCAAAACGTTGGCCTTATATTAAAATTCTATGTATAACACATCAGACTTTGAAAGTTCTTAAAATTGTTCATGAAAAACAAGGGAAACATTGTAATGAGTTTAAGACGATTCTTCTGATATCAGCCACTCAAAAAAAAAAAAAGAAAAAAAGAAGAAAAAAAAAGAGCACAAGAATATTAAACTCATTCTATAACGAAAAGGTTGACCTATAAAAACCATACCCCTGCAGATGCCCAAACATTTACGCTCAAGTTGTCTTAGAATTTTAATTTGAAAATCAATATCCAACAGATAAGTCTAAGTTAAAACATAAAAAGACTGGCAAAATTAGTATACCGCCCCATCGGGCACAGTACACGTCAAAAGAGAAAAAAGCTCAATCACTTTGGATGTCATATGCACGTTTTCTTAAACAAGTTACTCAAACGCATGTCCTTGATCAAATTTATTCAGAAGCAATCTCTTCTTGGGTGTTCGTTTCCGTACGAAAATAAGAAACATACAAAAGAAATTAAATTTTTTCAATTACTCTTTTCTTTATTTATAAAAGTTGGAAATGGAAAATTTTATATTAAATCTTTTCTAGAAATAATTAAAAAAGCTTTAGATAAATCTCTCTTTGTGAAATCCATATTAATTACAAGTCGCATAATAGTAAAACACTTTGCAATTTTTCAATTCGAAGCTGTTTCGTTTTTAAGTCAATTTTCCTTAAAAATTGCTTCAGGGTTTTCATGTATTCAATAGCAATACGTTAAGAGAGGCAAAGTGCAAAAAGAAATATTTTTATTCTTTAAAAACATGGAAACAATTTCTCTGTTTATTTCAAGACTTGTACTTGCATATAAAAGATTCCAATTTTCTATCCTATGACAGTTGTGGTATACGGCACATTAGCTTCGTGCAGTTGCACCTAACAACCGCAAAAGTATAAGATAGCATCATGTTGTGTTATACCCCTTGTTTGTATATCTGTATCTTTGGTGTCAATGGTCAATGTTGTCCTCTTCCTCTTCATTCATGCAATTTTTTATACATTTTGTTAAAATTTGGCACATTGACCTGTTGGAAAATGGATTGGATCGAACCACTTATAACGGTTTATTTCAAAAACTCGTTATTTAGAAAAAATTTCATTCAAAATGCCTTCACATAAATCGCTAAGTAAGAACCCGCCTCCATATAATTGTTGCTATGAAAACCCTGATTATCGATATTTGGTGGTAAAAATGGGTTTATATTAGCAATTGGATATAAAACTAAGTTTAGCGAATTCGGACCATGTAGGTTTTACTTTTTGGATTCCACCTCATGTAAGCATTCTCATAAAAACTAGGCCTTCAAATGGCAAAATGTCCAATTTTTGATTTTTTATAACGAAGTTTAATTCATCAGAGTAATTTGACATAAAACTTAACTGTGTAAAATTTGGCCTAAACAGATCTGTAGTTTGAACACCAAAGCATGGAAAAACACTCCCGATAAAGGTTCAATTTTTATTACTTTATGATGATAATTTGTGTACAATAACTATATGATATAAAACTTCACTGGACCATATTTGAATCGCATGAGTCCATTTTTGGACCATGGTACATATAAAGATTCTTACGAATAGTAAGCCCTTTGGTATTAAGGTTTAATTCTTAATACTATATGACGAATTGTAGCAAATCGGCATAAAAGCGAAGCATTGAAAATTTGAATCACGTAGATCTATTTTTAGACGCCTCTCTATATATAGAGTGTCTCAAGAAAAGAAAGGCAGTTTTTTAGTTTCCTATGACGAAAATAATAAAATCTTTAACGCGTAAAGTGCCGAAGTTGCTAAAATTGGATTCCCTCTATCGACGTTTTCGGCAACTTCTAACATGTCTCCGTTCATAAAAAAGTTAATTTTACATAAGAGTAATATATAGTCAAAGTTTAGTATCACGAAAATGAATGAACATCGATATTAGGCGAAATCATCTAAGGAGTAATAATATTAAGTCAGTAATATTTTTACTTGCTCTTTTATATATAAATTTAGAAAAACTTGTCTTATTTTTAGTGACCAGAATAATGAACACAAGGAAATGTTGCCACTTGAAAAAAGAAAGTGTACTGTCTTCGGTCACCCGATCCATTTAAATCCGCAATATTTACAGACATGTTATGAATATTGCGAAGCGTTTCACGTTACACGTTTCATGATATTGGCATCTCCCCTTCTTCTGGAACAAAGCTATCCTAATAACAGACTAAATGACACGACTTGCAATAAAGAGCAAGGCCAATGAAAGCGATCTACATTTAAATCAGAAAAAATTATTATTGGAACCAATTGGTTACGAGGATAGTATAGGAGATGCAGAAACTTCTGTAATACATTGCAGATGAATCTGAACATTCCCGATCTACATTTCGAAACGTTATAAACTCATTTGTTCTGCGTTCCCAACTTTAGATGGTTATCTTTACTTTTCTAATCGTCAAATGTTTTGGACGGGTATAATTAAACCGATCGACAACATTGCACTCATAAAGAATTTGTATGCTTCACTAGCTATTCGCAACGCACTTCGGCCAGTCATTTACATATACCTGATAATAGAATTAATATACTCCATCTTTTTGTAGCGCCTGTTTATGGTTAAGTAAAATATTGTCATGTGGCTTAAGCGTGAAAATAAATAAGTGTAAAAATATTTACAAACAATAACTAACAGTAACCAAGTTGGATAAAGTAATAAGTAAGCAATACACAGAACGTAAGATAAAGAACCAGCAAGGAGTGGTACAAAAACAAGCATGTGTACCGACAACAAAACTAGTTGTGCAAACACGATAAATATTGTCGTGCAGTGCAAAAGCAGTGTAAACACATGCAAATAGGATCGCCGTTACGAAGAGGACAACAGCTTGTTCTGTTATTTTCGCTGATTATTACCATTTACTATGTGACTCGTCTACTTGAAATCTTTGCTAACGAACAGAAACATGCGATTTGTATACACAATTAACTGCATGTTTGTTTCTGTAAGGGATTTTCTGTCGATTAAAATTAAAATTAAAAAAAAAAAAAAAACACTCTTCAGCAAATTGCGGTTAATAAGTCCTTTCTCAGTCTTCATAAAGCAGTACCGAACTAATGAAAACCGAACGAATGAAATTAAACGGAACACAAGCTTGATTTAAAGCAATAGTAATTCGACTAAAATAACACTAAACAGATTACGTTACAATTAATTGAAACCAAGTTTGCATGGGGGGTAAAAGGGTAGCCATCTTCTTTCAGACAGTTTGTGTATTCTGAGAATGATAACAATTCCTCTTGCAAGTCATCGAGATATTCGAACATAATTTCTAAGTACCAAGTTGAAGAGGCAGCATAGCAAAAGAGTCATGTACACCAGTTTAAGAAACTCAGGAGGAAAATTGTTTATATTAAGTAGAGTTTGATGAATACGGAGGTATGATGTTGAAATTTTAAATGATGTTAGGAAACAGTTTTCATATTCGTATATGAGATCTAAAGCTTGAAGTGCAGCACACAATAATAATAATTAATTATTTATAATAGTCTCCAGGTGGTCTCTTCTTGGGTTTCTCTTTAATGAAAACGTAAATTTATGTTACGACCATGTAAGAGTGATTTACGATTAATTCCGTTAAATAATGCTTTGAGGAGCAAATAAATTCTTCTTAACAGATTTCATATTAAATGAAATTCCATCACTTACTTACTGCTTAAGCAGTAAAAAAATAATTGTTACAAGGAATTAGTTAACGTGTTATACTAAACAAGTAAAACCAATATAGCGGGCCATAGCCATCTATTAAATACCTTATAGCAATTCGCTTAATAATCAATAACGACTTTTTAAAGTCAGAAGTAATCGAAAAAGCGGCCCGATCCGAAACATTTTCAATAGCATTCGTCCTCAGGGCGAAAGTAAGTCGGTATACCAAATTTCATAGCAATGTCTCGAATTTTGCGATCTGTAGGTAAAACACAAGAACACAAGATGGGCAGATGGACGGACAAACACATAATCACTTGCTGAAACGATCGGTATATAAAAGGGTTGTTCTGTTGTTGCATACGTCCGCAAAAACTTAGTATGCCTTTGTATTTGTACAAAATGGTGTAGGGTGTAAAGAAAAAAATTAACCTACGTTTGCCAAAAAGTATGAAACTTGAAAGACATGCGAATAGGCATTGCTATGACATTGCGAAAGAGTATGAATTTGATTGTACATCGGAAAGCATATTCGCATTAACCTTTGTAAAGTTTATTATGTATTTCCAGTGAAGCTTAAAAATATTTAACTGTAACGAATTTAAGCATTGTAATCGAACAACGCTGGCTATTATAAGCCATACACTACTTCGCCTGCTGTAATTTGTTACGAATCTTAGTCCGCAAATATCATACATTTTTTGTGTACGATGGCTTACTCTGCATAAGAAACTCTTTGTGATTAGAGGTTCGAAAAATCGATATATGAAATCCATATTTATCACGATATATTTATGAGTCAAGTAAAAAATTAAGCTTTGTGTTCATATAAAATTTTTTGTGAAAAGATTTATGTAGGAGGAGATTTAAAAAATGGTTTCATCCCGTTCAAAATAAATACCATGCTTCAGCGTTTTTTTGCTTTGGAAAATATTAAAAATTATAAATATTTCTCATGTCTCTTTCAGAATGTGGCTTTAGATGGGGAGCGCTCTTCAAAACGGTCCGATCTAATCAATTTTTAATACGATTTATTTTTGAGATAAAATATGCACCAAATATCAATAAAATATGTCGAGAATGCGACGGACAGACAGGCTTACATCGATTCAAAACATGTTTTTGCTGAAATGATGCGAAAGCAAATACTTGATGCGTCCTTGTCACAAAGACATAAAATCTCATGTAATTAAATTAAGCAAACTTTTAATGAACCTGTCGGAGTAAACGTATCTATCCTTTAATTTAGGAAATTACTTAAAAAAATATAAATCGATTCGTAAAAAAAAAACTATTTTTCATTGCTTTAGTTCAGACAACTACTCATCACATAACATAAAACCATGAGTTCACTTTTCAGGTCAAGGCTCGAATATTTAAGATTTTTAGTTCGAAGAATGCAAATGAAATGAAATCCAGACATGAGCTGATACAAATGTCATGAGTCGTCCTTTTTGATAAATAGACTTTTCGTAAATGAAGTTTTGTAAGCCGCCCCTTCATCTCTCCATAAAAGCCATATGACCGTAATTGTAATGCACACCAGTTGTGATTCAGTGTATATTAACTAGTGAGGACGTATGTAACACCAAAAAAGGCTTAAAGTAGATTCATCTTTTATTACATCGATCGACTCAGAAACATTTTCTAAATCGATCTAAGCCTGTCGGTCCGTCTGTCCACCTGATGTGTGTGCTTGTATATTCGTGTTTACGCTGCAAGTCGCAATTTTTGAGATATTTTCATGAAATGTGGTACACTGACTTACTTTGGTTCAAGAGCGCGCACTACTGAAAAAGATTCGGATCGGTTCACTGTTTCGGCCATACGCCATATAATGCTCTATTCTCTTAAGTCGTAATATGAAAAAAAATTTTTATTTTCAAATTTCTCGACAAAAGTGGCTGAGTAATAGTATTTCTAATTTAGTGTGAAAACGTTGGACCAGCTGGGGCAATTTTTTGAACCCCCTCTCACGTAACCGTTGCTGCGGAAGCTAAAGGTTTACTTGGTAAAAAGGTCGAAATTCAAATATTTCTTGATGAAAATTAACTCATAATAGTAAATTGACAAAGAAATCTACGTTAGCGAACTTTGACCACGTAGGTCCGTTTTTTGGATACCACTGCATATAAGGACTCGCATGAAACTTAAACACTTTTATGCCAGAAAAGCCTAATTGCTAAGTTTTTTGTGATGTAAATTTGCTCATAATAGTAATGAAATAAAAGAATTAAGTGGACTTAACTAGAACCACATGGGTCTATTTCTTGGCCTCACTTCATATAAGATATCTCATGGTATCTTAATAATTCATGGGACGGTTTCAGCAAAAAAAAATTAACAATAGGGAATTTGGATTACATAAGTCTATTTTTTTAGCCCCCAACATATATAGACCCTATCACGCAAACCCAAATTCTTATATGGAGAGCAAATATAACCTTCCAATATGCGGGCTTTCATCAAAATTAAGTGTTTGCATGAAAATAATGTGCACTTTTTGGCGTATTAGTAGCAAAACGAGCGAATAACTGTATTAGGCGAAGCAGTGTAGGATATGTTACGTCGGCGTCGCCTGACTATAATGTTCTTACTGGTTTTTTGTTAACTTATAAGCTAAAGCAGACGTCGGTTTGAATAGTTATCAGCAATTTGCAAAAGTTGTTTAAACATGCTGCAGGAAAGTAAAACAATAATTACACTGAAGCATTCATAGTTGAAATTAAGCGGTTTTCATGAAATTTCCGGAAGATATGTGTTTAATATATAATACAGTACTACTACCATTGACACAAGTGATGGCTGGCATATGGTGACAGACGTGCGCACATACATCGGGTTTGTCAATGCAATTGATCGTATAAATAACAATTTAATCCGCATCAATGGTTCACTCTTTTTGTTTTCCGTTTATGGGCAAACAACTTGCTGTTTATAATTCATGTATCGCTTTCCTCGTGAAATATTTATAAACTTTTCACTTTTTACTTTATGTAACAGCACTTATAAATTTTTAATTGAAAAAGCGTAAGCCCTCCTTATGGACAACTTTTGCCGGATATTTACTAGCGTACACAATATACTGTTTACGCTCTTTGCAGTCGCATGTGCTCAGTCTACAGTTACTCAATAAACTTAAGTGAATGGGATTTGTTTGTTCTTATTGTAGGTTGATGGTGTGCGAGTTTTTCAAATTTATTCGCTTAGATTATCTTTTCAAAATTCAAGTCCATAAAGCAATGGATTTTGCATCTACATCTAAACTGTTTATATTTACTTTTCTCTCTACATGTATATTAGTGCAGATGCTGTCATAAACTCAAACAACAGCCAGTTAGTAGTAGTTAAAGCGACTGAATATACGAACACAATGACAAAGTTAACAAACCATCTGATATACAATGTTAAAATATTTACATAATATACATAAAATATGTATACATGCATGCAATCATGATATATTTATATAAATTTTAAAACATTCTTACCATTACATTTTTAGAATTTTTTTAAAGAGTATTTTATTATTAAAATTTTCAATAAAATATTAAAAATTCAATAAATCCTCTTAATGGATTTAATACTTACGGCAGGATATTATTGCTAAATATTTAATTTTATTATAATTTTTTTTTCTCTCTTTCGCAGATAAGAAAGAAAGGGTAAGCGAACGAAGGAGGAAAGCAAATTTCGGGAAAGTATAGTCAAATAAAGCTTAGATTCCCAAAGCAAATGTAAATTAAACACAATTTTGACTGAGATTTGAAACAAATTATTTTCCAATTACGTTATCGGGACCTTGCACTATTTACGAAATAAAGTACTTAGATAGTTATATATCGTACAGAGTTGTGTTCAAACTTATTACGAAAACAATGATTTCTCTATAACGGTTCGTGCATGTGAGATGAAGCTCACATCTGATTGAATGGCTCCGCAAATAAAGTTTACATTCCCGTCGAGGTAAAGAAAACATATTCCTAAAGGCTTTTCACATATACGAAGATGACTTTTGGGTGGGTGGCCCATAAACTGGCTGGAAATATCATTTTCGAACATGAAAATGGCATTCCAATTACCGTCAAAGGGGAAGGTTATAGAAGCACGATCATTCAATATTTGTGGCATGAATTGGTGGACATTGGCTTGGACGACGTGTGCTTTCAACCTCCCATATATCTCGTCACAGAATCACTTTATTGGGAGAAAAGTTCAATGATCATAAAATCTCCCAAAAAGGCCTTTGTGAGTTTGTCATAAACATCATTCGATGTGACTCCAGTGCATGGAGTAGTAGTTTACTCCAAAACACCATGAACTCTCAATGCACAAATCTAGTCACCAAGATTATTCGTGCCATTGGTGAAATAAGAGTACACTTATGTGGAAGAGTGGCAAAAAACGTCATTTGAGGATTCAATTTTTATAGCAGTCATTAAAGATGACATTGTTATCTTTTGCCGTTAAGATTTTCCCAAAAATTAAAAAAAAAAAATAATATGTTTTCGATGATGACCTTATAGTATCCGCCAACTATGTAAAAATAAAAATGGCGCGAAATTTGTTATACATAACATATTTGATAGTAAAAGTATATATGCATATATGTTAAACACTTTATATTCCATTTTATTCTTCA
Source organism: Glossina morsitans morsitans (assembly GCA_001077435.1). Taxonomy (NCBI): domain Eukaryota; kingdom Metazoa; phylum Arthropoda; class Insecta; order Diptera; family Glossinidae; genus Glossina; species Glossina morsitans. Next base: position 34,466 of record CCAG010014000.1, on the reverse strand, counting down.
TGAAATTCAGTCGTTCGACAAAGTAAAAACTAAGAACTTAGAACGTTATAGTCGAGCAATAAACACCCTACATCACATTGTCTAACACAATTCATTTTTATATGAAGGCATATTTTTCGAGTGCGCCCAAAAGGCAACCTACGGTAGTACAAATTTACCAACTTTAATTTTAGAGTAGGATCCAAGAATAGGCATAGACGGTTCAAATTATGTAGAGTTAATTTTTGTATGATATTACTATTATGGGTTAACCGTTTGACTCCCAGACGGTTTTGAAAAAACACTGTCGATCGAGCGCGATCGCGATCTGGGTTTTATGTCGAAAAAACCCAGACAGTTTTGAAATAAAATCTGAACAGCGCGATCGCGCTGCTTCGGATTTTTCGACAGTTTTTTTTCAAAATTGTCTGGGTTTTCTCGACAAGAAACCTGAACAGCGCAATCGCGCTGCTTAGTAATCAAACGGATAAGCTTCATCATAACGTATTGAAATTTAAACTTTTTGGTCCTAACAACCCAAAACTTTTCGTGAACCATTTTCAATAGTATTCGTCCTTGGGTCAAGGAATGTCTGTGCACCAGATTTCATCAAAACATCTCACAAATTTCGACCTGAACACAAGATAACATGGACAGACATCAGACGGAAAAACAGGCTTTGATGAATTTAGAAAATGATTCTGAACCAATTGGCATAATAAAAACTGTGTCTGTTTTAACCCCTTCTGGATGTTACATACGACCGCACAACCTTAATATACTCTGTACCATAAGTAGTGTGGGGTATAAAATTGATTTTAATAAAAAAAAACTAAAGGTTTAATTAATGCAAAATTTTGGGTTAGTGACACTCGATTGCTTTCGTATCGAGTTTGCCTTCTCGTTCGTTGTATGTATAGCGATATACTTGGCATATGTGTAAGAAAATAATGCAAAGAAGAGGAAGAAAAGTGAATAAATAAATAAACGAAATAGAAGATTAGTTAAAAAAATGGATGAAAAAATTCTGTTAAACAAAAATATAAAACAAATTTTAATAAATTGAATTAAATAAATTATCGTTTGTTTAAATTATCTAACTTTTCTTTTCTTCACGGCCAGCTTGATATTCATAAGTTCTTTACTAAAGTAGTCTGTCTATACATTGCTTTAAGATGAATAAACACTCATACGTTATGGAATATCATCAACTTAATTGTAGATAAAGAAGACTCATTAACGGGAACCCATCCATCTAAATGAGAAATTCGATATTGGTTTGGCTCGATAATGTGACCGTTAAACCGGCCACAGGTAAGATATTGCAGTCTTAACTAAACGTTTAGACAAAACATCCGAAATTTAAAGAAAACTTGTATCTCTTATATACCCAATTCTCTTTTTACGCGAATTTTTTTTACACGAATTTGATTTAACACAAGTCCAAAAGAAAAAATATTTCTTTTTTTACACGAATTATTTTGTTTTAATACGATTTTCTATTTATGAATTTCAGATATAATTCCCTCTTTCCAAAGTAGAAGTTATTTTTTATGAAATATTTAATGAATTAATATGTGAAAGCACGAAATAAATTAAGTGAACTCTAAGAAGAACTTTTTAATATTGTTTACACTTAATTCTCTTTTTACACGAATTTTTTTACACGTATTTTTTGGGAACGTATCTATCGTGTAAAAAGAGAATTAGATGTACTGAGTTTTCTTTCATACATATTCAAGATGTTTCAAAGCCTCTATTAAAGTGTTTATAGATGTACTATAACGGCAACATTTCGCATAGAGCATTTAAAAACTTTAATGAAATTTATATGGCGGGACAATTATTGCTTTGATACGAATGTCGATAGATTGTAAACATTTGACAACAAGCTTAACACACCTCTCGCGGTGACTGCAACAAGTACCATATGTAATGAAATCGTTCGTGTACAAGATGTAAGTGAAACTTTTGGAATTCAATTAACTAACTGTAAATAAAGGAGAATCTAATATTCAATGTAAGAAATATGCATTCGCAAAATCGTTTTTATATGTTGTAATAGCAAACTGCCGTAAACTTCATGAAAATTATGTTTTCTACACATGTTCGTTGAATTGCATTGAAGAGCAATAAAGTTATTTCAACAATTCTCTCGAGTTCTGGTATTTTCAATGTTTCCAAAATACATATTTGCTTGCAACCTTCGTTCCTCTATCACGAGAAATAATATTTAACCAAGTTGAACACTAGTTTTTCATTAGTTTTTCATTAATATTGATTGATGCAAAAACAAAAACAAAAAATCTGTTGCAACTATCCGACAAGGATTCATGTGTACGATGAGTAAAATTTGAAACGAATCGTCGAAACGCTGATACTTTCCAAATATCATCTTAATACTGGACTAATGATGACTACGAGCAGCAAATTATTATCAATTTATTGCAATTTATTGCATTAATATGCAAACGAATCAAGCTTCGACTGACCATAAGCACGTTTAAAGAGTGCATTGGCTGAACATAGATAGTTGGACGCTATAGAAGTGGAAAAAAAAAATTGTTGTTTTTGTTAATTAACCTAACGCAACGATAAGCTCACACTGCTGTAATCCAATAAATGGACTTAAGTTAATTTACTAGTTGTTTGCAAAAATTTTGATCAGCGACTTCTACAGGTAAAAATGATAAAGTAGTGGGAAATATTACTGTACATAATGGTTGAATTCGATGGTTTTGACTTTATTCTACCCAAAATAGCAGTTTTTCATTTAATAGTATTGATTTATTCAGGGTACGCTGACGCTAATCATGGAGCGCTCAAAACTCTTCTTCTTCCAAATCCATTACTTTTGTTGTTTCTTTGAAGGAATCTGCTAGCGAAGCCCACGAAACACGCTCAGAGGTTTATGGTGATGCTGATCAATCATATCTCAATTGCCGGTTTTGGGTTCAACAGTTTAAAAGCGGCGACACGAATTGGTTGAAAATGATATTTTTTGAACATTTGGAGCAAGAGTTGTCCAGCATACACTGTTGCAGCGTGAGTGAGAAGTTCTGCCGCACCCAGTATACTTAACAGACATGTCGCCTCCTGATTACCACCTGTTCAGAACGGTGCAGCTTGACTTGGCTGACATGCGGGTCTACAAAGCTGAAGAAGTGTGTCTTACAGCACAGTTATTTTACATAAATGGTGTGTCGTGGCTCACGACGCACTCCACCTGTTTTTACTTGAAGAATATTTAGGTGATCTTATAAAGCATGCTCATGCATCTTATGAAGGTGTTTTTATCAAGAGGAAAATGTTAAGAAATAGAATGAATTCGCTATATTAGGCCCCCAAATCATCAGCCAAAGTACATCATCAGTAAAGATTAGCATGTGAAAGGCGAGAAGCAATCAATCTTCCAATCAATCATCTTTCTAAAACGGCTAATCAGCATCTACAATGTGTCGGGGCATCAGTGAAGTAATGAGCAGCTTGGCAATACTGCCTTTCTGGTTTTAATTCTTCATGACCGCGATGCCTGTAAGTATAGAGCTGACTAGCCAGTCACCTAAAAGAGAAACCCGTCGTTCCAGATGCTTCCACTTTTAACCCGACCATACACAATTATTGTTCCCCCCCACCATTCTACTCTAACTGTAGATTTATATAACCGTCAACCGGGCAGAAAAGCGGTGAGCATCAGGTATAGTAAAATGGGAAAAATGAAATAAATATAAATTTGCTGAATGCTTTGCATCCTTGGATTTCGTATTGATGAAAGGTGAAAATATTCAATCTGCTTTCTTTCTCGATCTATAATTTATATCATTTTGAACATTTTCAGGTTCGAAAGGTTGGAGTGCCGAATGACTCGAATTTAAGAACGGCCATCAATATATCTAACATCCAGTTAATATTTATTTATTTATTTATTTTAATTTCACTTCTAATTCTACTACAAATAAGTTCTTAGAAAACTTTAATCAACTTAGGCAAAACGAGTGAAACATGATTTCTTCACAATACCGTGGGCTAGAAATTAATATAAATTTTAATTGAAAAGTAAATGATTGGATTTTTGGAACTTTTCGCTTTTAATGAGAATAACGTCCAAATACAAAACTTAATTAAAAATGATTAATGCTTCCATGTTTCGCACAGAAGAATAAATTAATAAATTTATTAATCAAGTTAATAGGTTTGGAAAACTCATTTGTTTCATATTTGAATGGAAAGATTTTCACGAACGAATGCAAAGAGAGAACAAATACATATAACACATTGTAGTATAGTATAACGATTTAATCTCTAATTTACGTTTTAATACTATTAACACACACATTGTAAATGAAGTAATAAATCACTGACAAAAGCTATAAATTAATCCTCGAGGATAAAAACCAAATACCGAAAAATAATAATAAAAGCGCGCATATAACATTTTGTATAAAAAACGCTAATAACACGCCATGAATTTTTAAATAAATATATTTATTATTATTATCATTGCCTTTGTGTCCACCAAAGGCGGATAGGTGTACACATTTGTGGGAAATTTCCATAAAATAAAATGTTTAGGTCGTTTCGGGTATAACGTTGTAAAAGCGTAACAGTAAAACGACAAAAAAAACAACAAAAATGCTTATCGCTTGAAACTGTTTTAGTGCTTTTGAAAATATTCTCCCTAAAGGGCATTCACGGCAAATAGTTTCCATTCTTTCTATAACATATCGGATGTAGTTGAAAAAAAGAGCCTTGAATTCATTAACTATATCTTTGCATTACTCTTACAAAACAGTACATAAATTGGAGAAAGAGTGCTACGCCAGTAACTTGCAACCGAAAGGAAAATGATTATTATCCTAGGGTCTGTTAATGGAAAGAAACTATGTTCAATCGTATGATAGAAATGCATTCATTTCATTTTGTAGGTCTCAACAAGCAAGAGGTTAATTTCATTGTGTATGTCTTGCATACCCCTTAAGAAATTTGAAACATGTTTTTTTAGAAACTTTTCCTATAAAGTGTTTTGATGTCAATGGGAGCAATCAAGAAATCAAACCATATCTTTTTACAATTTCGGAAGTCTTTCTGCCAAGTTAAAGTTTTTTTTTTTTATTTTTTTATTATTTTTTTTTATAATCCCTACTATACGAAAAGTAATTAAGTAATTATCACAACCTCACAAGCCAAATTGATATGTTTATGTGAGAGCCACCGGAAAGCTTAACTATTTTGCTACAGTTTTACTACAGGATAACTTCGTTTATAAACTTCTTAAACTTATAATATTTAGAAATCTGTGTCGAATATCCGTTTGCGTAAATTCCAAAATTTTATATATTTTTTATTCTATGCTCACACTACTTGTGGTATAGGGTACATATTAAGATTGCTTGGGTATATATAACACGCAGCAAGATTTGAAGTAAAGCCAGCCAACCGATTAAACAATATAACTCTTTGAACCGATTTTGGTTTGTCCATCTGTCTGCCTCATACCTGATCATATATTCTTAATAGAACTTCCGAGGTATTTTGGCAAAATTTTTTTTTGCTGACATGTTGCGGCTTAAGGACAAACCCTATTGAAAATTTATTAAATCGAATCATTTTTGCACCCAATGCGCTACAAAGCTTCTTATTGTCAAGCAATCGTTAGATGAAAAGAAATTGCAATTTTAAACATTTGTTAACAAAATTCGCTGGGTCAAAGCGTTTCAGCTTTCTCTCGAATGGGCCAATGAGCCCTCTCCCAAATAACCGAAATGTAAGCCTTTAAATGGCAAAAAGATTCAATTTTTAATACTTCCTGGTGATAAATGGTTTATGGGAGTAATTCAAAATAGAAATTACCCGTGCCAAACTTGCACCAAGTAGCCCCCCGTTTTTTTGGACCCGAACCCCATAAAAAGTGTAGCTTTGACATTTTATGATGAAAATTAATAAAAAATTGTGGTAAGTGATGTGGTGAAAGTATTCAGTGGCCGACTTTAGCCGACCATAATGTTTTCATTCATTTTTATTATACGGTTATGCACATTATATATAATATTTTCTTATTTGCTAGCAAATGAAATGAGAAAATTGCAAGCAATATATTGTTTGTAATAAAATGAACAACAAAGAGCGAAAAATCCATAAATATTTTTATTCACAATATAAAATTTGATATATAAAATTTTTATTAGGATCTTCTGAAGCTCCAGTTGAAAATTGGTTAACTTTATTCCAACTAACATTTTTACAATTAATAAAATGAAAAAGAAAAGAAGAAGAAAAGCTACGCGCCTTGAGGTGGTGCGTTTCTAACGAGTATAGCGTATCTGTACATTTTATTGCCTCATATTTTCGTTACGAGAATTGAGAAACATTTCTTTTGTTTACTTCTTTTTTCCATATTTTCCGTCTAAGAATTTTTCAAATATTTTCTTCGTTTGTGAAGCTTTTGTAAAGCGACAACACAAGAACACCAGCTGAGGACATAAATTAAGTGAAAATGAAATATTTGCCTAAATAATAAGTTAAAGAATTCGCTGTTATAGGGAAAGAAAACTTTACATAAATACTTAGTAATGTCAGGGTCAATGGGAAGCGATAGTAATGGAATGAATTTGAAAGATTTAAGTTTTCATATACTTTTAAAGGTTACACTTTAAAGTTAAATCCACATATTAGGGAATTGTAACTGAAAAATTCAGGTGCGAAAACAACAGTCTACTTGAACACTTTACGCCAGAATATCTTAATGGTTTCTTTTTTCTTATAAACTTTTACAAAAATAACAAACTTATTGTACTGTTATAATCATATTTATCCCACTGCTCGGTTTGAATTGTAATGAATTGTAATCCTGTACGAGACTAAGAGGTAAAATCACAAACCTCTTTAAGCATTTTGTTGTCTCTTTGAAATGCTAAGGTACACGTGGTATCAACTGGCTAACTTGTTGTATATTCAAGCCCTCTGTTATTAACTTTCACATAATACATCGTCGATCAAATCGTTTTTGTGCTTTTGTTACTTTGTGACACACTGGAAAAGTTTTATATATTATTATTAAATTATGAACCCTCGAGTTCGCAGTAAATAATTAGTTCGCTTTACTAGATTGGTGTAGGAAAGAATTAATGTGGAAAAGCAAGTAAAAACTTTATAGTCAAACAGCGCCTTACTCCATTTCGCCAAATATATTTACATATATTTATTCATTTATTTTCGAGATAATATACGCTGTCATCTGACAGCATACTTTTCATGTTAACGCTTATGTTGAAAAGTGGTCTTATCCAATCCACTTTCAAAGGAGATCGTCCTTGAGCGAAAACACTTCTCTTTACCAAATTCCGTCAAAATATTTCAAGAATTGCGACTTGTAACCTTCGATAGATTTAGAAAGTAATTCTGAATTAATCGGCACAATGAAATGTGGGTCTAACCCAAGTTCTTCCGGGTGTTACACACATCCGCACAAACTTAATATATCTGGTATCTCAAGCGGTGTAGGAGATGAAAATACCGAAACAGAAAGTGTAAAGCTTTTTTATGTAAACTCTTTGAGATTTGCGATAGCATATAAAGTTGCCGAAAAATCACAAAAAGAGTGCTTAAAATTGTTTTGCAGGACCTACGCCGTCATCAGAATATTATACAAGAAATTCCATTCCAATTATAGTCTATCTGAAATAAAACATAGGCGCTCACAAATGGACAGAGACGCTTTCAAGAGAGCCGCTCAAAAGAGTTAAGCAATAATTTCTCAAAGAAACCTCTATCTTCAAGACCTGCAGATTACGATTTGAGGGGGTTTGATGGAGGTGTTCTCCTACTCGGACGCTAAGCTAACGGGTGAGTGATTCAGAAGTCTCTCTTTTGTTTCCAGTCCTTGCTTTCAATTGACTTCAAAGCTGTAAACGACTGTCGAGAATATAGACAGACTAATTTTGCTTAGTTAGCTGGTTGAAGCTTTTGATTTTGATTTGATTATCGCAATATTTTTTATTTAAAAAAAAAAACAAACCTGAATCATTTAAATGTTTTTATGCAAAATATTAAAAAAATAGATAAATAAAATAAATAGAAAGCTTTGGCTGTGAACACCCATCGCCAATATATTAACTTGTGAAAAAGAATAAACATTTTCGGTAAAGTTTCGTGGAAACATGGGCTATAAAATTTCATTACTCTGAATACTTTCTTTCACATATATAAGATAACAATGGTCTATAAACAAAGATTGGATCTCTCTGGCACAATATGTCGCTTTAGTGTATACAAACCATTTCCATTTAAAATATGAATTTCGATCGAACATACATGAGCTGTTTGATCGCTTTCTGATTTTCATATGGCTCACCGCTGGGTGTAATTAGTTACCAAATTCTCTTTTCTGGTAATTTCTAGAAAAAAAGCTAATTTTCTCTCACACATGTTCTATGACTAGCAAGAACAAATACTTTTTAGCCCGCGCAGGGGCTTGTTCTAAATAACAAAGTCATAGGATTACATAGGTCTGCCCTAAATGTAGTTTTTTTTTTTTTTGTAAAACTTTTTATTTTATTCTCTTCTTCTTTTTTCATTTTAACAATCCAAAATTAATAATTTTTTACTTAACAAGCTGCACTTATATTTATGACAGGAAAGGCTAAATTAGTACAAAACATGTACTTTTATGAAAATGTCATCAGCATGTTTCGCATATAATTGTTATGTTTAGCTTTTGCATGACCATACAAAGTTATTTAATTGACGCTTTTAACGAAATGTAAGAGAGTTTTAATTAAAAATAGAAAAAAAAATTTAAAAAATCTAGTTTAGAGAATAAAAAATAAAATATTGAAATTATATTCAATTTCCAGTACGTTGTGAACTAAATTGAAGCGAAAAAATATTATATCAAACAACACAAAATAAATCAAGTCTCAATGCAAAATAACAGGTGAATAATAAATAGAATATATATGTAACTTATTTCCTTTTTCATTTCTTCTACGAATCAATACTTTTTTTAATGAGTGCGTGCATGTATTGTAATCAGTTTTTCACTTGAAAAAAGCTTTTGTTGACAAAAATTGCTACAATACATACAATAACCAAATTATTTTCCATAATTTTCCGATACCGTGTCGAAAGAACGATATTGGTTTGGCAGCGATCCTATCGACCCATTTTCGCACTTCTTTAACATTTTGCTAAAATTTCATTGCGGCTCAGCTAAGCCATGATTCATCGATCAGAAGAAGTTGTAATCAAAAGACGCTATGTCTGGCGAGTACGCTGCATATAAGGTATCGTTGACAGCTCTTGCAATGCTTGCAATGGCTTTGCTTTGTTAGTCGCTAGTATTGATTTAGTCAGCCATTTTAGCCGCTATTCCTCGGCTTTTTTTGCAACAACATATCGTTCAGTTTGGTCAAATGACGTTGGTAGACGTGTCCAGAAACAGCTTCATTCAGTATTAGCAATTCCTTGATGATGCCAGCTTATGTGCAGAAATGAATATTCCGCTTTAAGGTCGATGTGGCTGGCTCTCCTGGAATAACCTATGACTTCTTGCGCTTGGGATTTGCATAATAGATCCACTTTTTATCGCCACTCACAATACGCCACAGAATACTCTTCTTTTTTCACCTGGCAGGCAATGAAAGCAAACGAAAGTAATGAATGTCGAAAATGCAATTCTAAGGGTTAGATGATTAGCATCCGTGTACACCGAGTAACTCCGTAATACTAAATAGAATATCGCTATTGTATGTGGAGAAAGGTCAAAATAATCGAATTGAACCGTTGCGCACATTGATTGATTGATACTTTCCATCACTTTATCAATAGATATCTTGATCAAAATACATGAAAATACCGACAATTATATTGTGTTTGTCATGGAAAGACGAAAAGCAAAAGCGTTTACACAAAGGTGTTTGTTATGAAAAACACGAGGAGATCAAATATTTATCATATCACACACTTAAGGCGTAACACCACTCTAAAGAAGCAAATCATTTTTTTTTTTTTTTTTTGTATTGAGTTAAATGCTCTCTTAGATATTTGATAACGATATAAAAGAATGGATGTGGCCACGGTCAAGCAAGGGCTACTTTCAAAAAAATGGCCCTATGACGGGAACTTCCAATTTGAACACACACCACGCCTAGCAGAACTCCAACAATTTTCATTCTTGTTACTCGAATTTTGCACAAAATCTTTAAGCTAAAATTTTCCAGGGAAACGCTTAAGGCATTTTCGATTACTTGATTTAATATTTATTAGCAAAAGGCGCGCTTTTGTTTTAGGTATAAAAAAGAGGAAAACTTAAACTTTTCCGTTAAAATATCTACCAATCAGTCAAAAATTAATAATTTTATAAAGTTCCATAGTTGTCCTGCTATGAACTTATAGGTTAAGTGATCCATATTTCCTTTTAGATTCAAAAGTACTCTGCGTGTCGTAGAGCCTCTTATGTTAAAAATGCGTTGTGCGAATATCTCCAGTGTTGTCATATTTTAAAATCTTTCAAACACCATTTTTTTTCTCTTTTGTAGTCACATTTTCCTTTCCATCTTTTTTCCATCCATAGAAATTTCCAAAAAAAAAAACTTTTATTTTTAGACTGCTTAAGCAACTGTCACTCAAGAAGCGTAGAACGGTTAATTGTAGCAGACGTAGTAAAAGCTGCATTTATAATAACAAAGAACTTGTAGTTGTAGTAGTAAAACGCAGTGACACGTATGAGTGTTTTGGATGTGCAGCTACTTAAACGAGTCTATAAAAGATGAAAACTATTTCGTTGCTTGAGAGAATGTTAGTTAAATGTTGCGCTAAATTTTTTTATAATTTTGATTAATATAAACATACGATGGAATACCAAATTTTTTAACACTTCATAGGCCAATATTTGGCCGCATCTTAAGCCTTATGCGCTTGAACAAATTTTCTGCTCTCTACCATAATTTTTGAGCCCTAATTTCACATTACATATACACACAAACAAATTCTATTAGACCAAGGTGGAGCGCTAATTCTATTAGACCACGATGGAGCGCTAATTCTATTAAACCAAGACGGAGCCCTAATTCTATTAAACCAAGACGGAGCCCTAGAATAGAATTAGGGCTCCATCTTGGTCTAATAGAATTTGTTTGTGTGTATATGCAATATGAAATTTTTGTTTTAATAGAATTAGGGCTCCGTCTTGGTTTAATAGAATTATCTTTTGAGATGGTGGTAGTTGTAGCAGTAGATTGAAAGACCACTGCCAAGTCCACTTAGAATCTCAAGCTAATCAAGTCTACATATACATTTCATAAACTTTTTGCTGAACAATTCTGAGTATTTTTACAAGTAGGATGACATACTTAGCATACAACTATCTTGGAATACCTGACATTAAAACAATAAAACGCATTTTTAATGATTTCGGAAGTACATGCGAGCAGAACACAAAGAAAACGGAAACCTTTGTTTTCGGAACAGAGTCAAAAGCAATCTTTTCTGCTCTGCAGGGCGAGAAATATTTTTCGATTTAAATTGAAAATCTACTCAAAAAAAAAAACCAAGCAACACCTTGCCAATATTTCTTTTTCTATACGATTTTTGTTGCCTTGACTTCCTCAAAACCAGTTAAGAATATATGTATATATATTAATAAAGTTTTATATTTATTATCTTGAAGAGAAATTTTATTCATATTATCTTGATAAGTTTCATAGAACTTTATAGATATAGTTTGTGGCTTGATAGAGAAAATTTAATTTTAATATAAAAGATTTTCTTTTTCTCTTACGCTCCATAAGTGCAATATTTACATGTGGTTTTGAAAGGAGAAAACCTGTAAAAAATAAATAAAAAATGTTGCAAACTATATTTTAGGTAAAAGGGATTAACAGTTTGCTTCTCGAAATTAAAAATCAACCTTTTCTTACACATCTTCTGATGTAAGGTAAGGTAAGAAACACAATTTCAAAAAAAAGGAATTAAAAAAAGAGGTGTTTTTTTAAGGACAGTTTAATAATTTTTTGTTCGTTTTCTTTTTAAGTCACAGACCGCAAGCATGGCGTGGGAATATGGACACGCATTTGCACAAAGGTGTCATTTCAATGGTCGAAATACTGGTGTCGCTGTCCTGCTAGAAACAGACGTCATCCGCATTCATAGCATGAAATTTTGGTCAACAAAAGTCAGTGTCCGCTAAAGCAACTTACGACCACGATGCAGAAACATTTTTATCTGCTAAATATTGTTGTAATGACAATTACATGTTGACCCTCAAAGTTTAGAATGGCAACTCTTTTCAAAGATACCATACATTAGCACTGTACGGAAGTTGCGTAAATTATTGTTGTTGTAGAACTAATTCTAAATCTAAGAAGGCCTTTAGGGAAGCTATTCAAAGAGCTTCCACCTACCTACCATATTTTCAAAGAAATAAATTTTTGTCATTTGTTTTAAATTAGTCTGAGAAGCAACATCGGAAGGTTTTTTTGGTTCTACACTTTAGGTTATAGTCATAGTTCGCATTTTATAAGTATTGTAGGTTAGGAATAATGCAATAGCATTGTGACTGAGATTTGTCAGGAATGTCTGGCTCGTTCTAAGATACGCAACAGTTTATTTCAAAAGAGATCGAAAGATCACCTGGCAACGCTAACGAGAAGATAACAGATGAAGATAAAGTAAACTGTAAAACATGGTTTCTTCTCGCTGGCGCTATCAACGAGAAACGATCTATCGGAATTTAACAAAGCGGCAAGTCCCTGTGGGAACGGAACTGAGAATATCGTAGTAACTGTAAAATAACATATTAAATCAGGCAGAAATAATGTATAAGTGAATAGAGGGTCAAGTTTACAGGAATTATTGAGACGCCTGAGAGAAGGGAAAATTCTCTTCAATATATTTAATAGAAAGTAGTCAAAACTTTGGAGAAATATATGTTTTAAAATGCTCAGGAGAAGCTAGTGTTTCCTAATGGACCAAAACCGTGGACCATATAGTGACTGTGTATATAAGAATTAAAAATTGTAAGAGTTTATATAACTTGTGGGTAGGTCAGGCGTCATTCAGGAAATATAAATTTGTCGTGGGCTCGTTGAAATGAGGATTACACATAACACGATGTCCTATAGCAGAACCTTGCCGATATCTATTGACTCCTATATTAATGGTTTGAATGCAGAGCCTGTGACATACTTTTGCGATCTTGGGGTCACCCGCTACAGTAAATTGACATTTTATCCCCAAGTGTATTCGGCGGTTAATAAAGCGAATTCGGGTCTTAGCTACATGGAAAGGTGGTCTAAAGAATTTGACAGCAAGCTTCTATGTATCTTCACTTAGACTTATTGCCGACCATGCCCTTGTTATTTGGTCACCAATGTCACCTATTATGTAAAATTGGTGGAAAGTGATCAAAAACGAATTTTTCTACTTGCACTTCGTGTGCTTAGATGAGAAACGCAAAGAACGTAAGCGAAAAATTATGTTGAACACAAGATACGTGAAGATATTTACGTCCTTGCGCTACATTGTCAGAATTACATTTTTATCGTCGGCCATTGAATAGTCAAAAAAACTTGAAAGTTATTATATGAATTGGTTATGGTAGCGCAAGATGCCCACTGCCCACTGCCCACTACGCCACTTATAACATAAATAATCAACAAGTATATCAAATGTGGAATTCGTTTGATAAAGTGTACGTAAGGGCAATGACAGAGATTGTTTCCGTTGTCTTTGTTTTGCAGAAACCATAAAATTAATGAATGCATGAAATTTGCGTTATTTGGCAAGAACGGCGTTTGTAAGTGAAGTTTACCGACAATGCAAATTTTTGTCGCCGTAGAATAATTAACCCAAAGATTCATTCAATTGAAGAAACAGCTAATGTTAAGAGTTATTGAAGACCGCCAACTTATGCTCTTCATATGATTAAACATATTTTGCTTGCTGATCATATATAGACCTGCAAAGGCGGATAAGTTACTTGTAAGACTATTGACTGATTATTACAATTTCTCGCGTGTCTGGAGTTAGATATTTTTTCTTCTAATTGAAGGGATTACATATTCATAGAGTTGACCTTATAATCGTTCGATTAAGTGCACCATTGACTTGTTTCTACATTTTTCAAGCCAGTAAAGCTTCATATGAAATTCGCAAAAAACGACGATTTCGAGTTTTCCCAAGTGTTGGCAAATTGATTGACCTAAGTAGTCAATTTTCACACCTAAACAATCCAAGTTAAAGAACATATTATTGAGACCAGTTTTATGTTACTTACCAAGCGAAAGACAAATAATTTTTCCCATATCATAAGAAAAGGTATTGGTGAATTATGTGCAAAGATAAGGTAGTATGTAAGCGTAACAAACATATGAAATTGCTTTCATTTAAAATGCTTTTTAAAGCCCCGCTAAGAAAGTTTGCTTAGCCTTTCCAAAGCGACGTGGAAAAGTTTGATGTTTCAAGTACACCGCGACGAGGCCGTACTTTTGGTGGACTGGTAGCACTGTTTATAATCCTGCATCGCTGATCAAGATTGATATTTATATCTTAAGGTATAAAATATAATAAAATTGAATATATTTTCGGTAAGCGATGCAAAAATTTTAATTACATATACAATATAATATGAATGAAAAAGTTCCTCAAATTCTCCCACTCATTCACTCATGCACTGCATTTGAAAACTTTCAAATTTGACTTATGAAAATGTATGTATGTTGCTTGTTGTTTTAAATTTCTTTCGAATTTTTATTTATGTTTTTATACGCGCAACTCTTTGTTTGCATACGCCCTGTGCATTCATAAGAACATTCAAGTTTTTGTTCACCATTTCTTAAAATTTCCTCTTATTTTTGTTTGCGCCCTTGGAAAGAGTCAAGTATTAATGTCAAGTTGTATATCAATGCCTAGTGAAAAGCTGAGCATCTACTCATTGTTTATTATAAAAATACTTAACATAGGAAACAGAGAAGTGCTGAAAGAAACTTTTTAATGTTATATTAAGAACAATAATGGCAAACATACCGAAATTGCACTGTTTTTGCGCAAAACAGCATGAATGCAACCTTCAATTGGGTGAACAAAGACTAGCTATTAAGGAAATCTTCATAAATTTCAAGTTAGTTTTCTTAACCTCCGTGTCGGCAATTGTCAGCTTTACTAAGTCATAGTAAAGTCATAGTAAAAGTTTTACTTGTATATCGCCTCAACAAGTTCGAAACGGCTGTATAATAAGCTATGTTAATTTTCAGTTTCAAAACAACTTAATTCTAAGTTTTCTCCTTAATTTCATTTAATTAAAAAGCAGAGAACGTTTAGACAAAGCGTTTTAAAAACAACAACAAGAAATGTTTAGCTTACGTATTTTCAATTCATTAGCATAAATTACAGCTGAATGGTGATAGTGAACATTATTCCTTCAAATTATATAAACGAGAAGGCTGCTAATCTAACGAAATGATCTCTTTATGCATACATCTGCATAATTAAAAATCCAATGAAGAGAAATACGTAAGAGTGTTCATATTTAGCCAAGAACACAGTTTCGTACATTATTGTTCGAGTTGTGAAGGTTCTCTCAATAAGCGCAGAATAGATTACGCTTAGCAGCAATTCTGTCTAAGCGCTTTTTATTCAATATTTTCATTTACATATGACAATGATAATACACGAGCATTGAGAAGAGCTCATTATGATATTAATTAAGTCCGATATAGAGACTTGTTTGTGTCTATTCTTTACCTTTTTGCTAGGAACTCTAACTGGATTAAGAAATTCATAATTGAATCTACCTTGGCTTGGTTTTATTGACTGAGAACTTTTTGAGACACGAACTGGGACATTGAAGTCGATTTCGCTCAACAAGGCTTGGAAATCGATAATCTCTACTTCCTCAACATTACCAAGAATGAAATCCCTAAGATAGACCCATGTCCCCCCAACCAAGGTAATGCTATAAGTAATAGTCTGTTCTCATATGATGATAATGTTACTTGTGGATCTCGCGGGAAATTCCTTAAAACGAAAATTGTTTTTAAACCAAATCAATTGATTCAACATAGCGACAGCAGAACGGAGACCATCCCTACGAAATTGCTTAATTACAATCGATCCGCCATGCTTATATGCATGGTGATAGGAAAAGATGAACGATCTAATGACGTAAGTAATGTGATCGCGCAAGTTAAAATTTGCTATACCTCTATAGTTCTTTACCAGTTTTCTATTTTCGCTTTTATAAGTTGGTATGTGTAAACTGCTGAAATACTCTAATTTGTAGAGAGAGGTTAAAGATCGTTGCTATTGCCCCACAGTGTTCGTCTACGTACGCCTTCGAGATGTCAGATGATGTGCCATCCAGCCGCGGAGCACAACTGTGTTTTAATGATCTCAAATCCTCAAAAAGTCTGTTTTCTGAAATAACGATTTCCGGAGAACCACAATCCTGTCTTTAATTTTATAAGGATAGAGTTACTGCATGTTTTACTATCGGCCATCCCACATTAAGTTACATGACGTTAAATTTTGTTTTTCCACTTTTTTGAGGATTTCTACTTATTAGGCAAACAAGACACAATGTTTAAAACTATTTTGTACATTCCTCAAATATATTATCTGCCTAAAAATGGGTTCATTCTGAAATGAACATGGTAGACACGGCGATCTGGTGGATTAATGTTTTCTTAATAATACGAATGATATGGATATCAAATAAAAAAATTTGGAAAGTAGTATGCGAGAAGCTAAAAGTGTAAATTCTAAATTAATAATGGTAGACGTCACGATTTAGTGGATAAATGTTTTCTTAAAAATACCTTCGACACAGGTTTCAAATAAAAGGAGTTGGAGAGTTGAGTGCGATAAATTGCATTATTTACAATCTTGGGGCGTTTAGCAAAAACCGATTTGTGGACCAAGCCTTCATATGGCGGGTGTGCGAGATTCGAACCACGCCGAATATAATTTTCTTGTTTAAAAACATTTAATTGATTATTGAACCACGAGGTCTGATAATAAAGTATAGTAAGGTAAGAATATAGCTTCATTGAGCGCATCGTACAACATGGATAGCCGTATCTCGATGTCCCCAATCGGCGAGTCTAAGATAGTGTTCGATAGGAGGCTTCTCAGTTACGGTATATTAATTTTATTAAACGCACATTTTAGATAAGCACATAGTTAGGAACTGCTATGTACGGACATATTTGATGTGAGATGGTAAGGATACTCTAGCAGAATATTAGCATGCGGTTTGTACATATTTTCGGTACATTTGCAAAAAGTTAGGAATTTCAGTTAGAAATGTTATTAGTACTTAGTACTTAATACTTAGTACTTACTAAGCAAAAGTTCGAATTCCTTACTAATATTGCCTAAAGAGTGTTAAACGTTCGATGTGAGAATATAGGGTGCAACCATGCAACCGTATGTACAACACCTCTTTGGGTGGTCCTGCGCCAGTGTGTTGAAAGCATCGGTTTTCAAATTTGGTGTTTGTTTTATGCGGCTCATGTAATTTAACAACCGTCAGAGATTTCTGTAGAAACCACTGGATCCCTACGATTTCACTTTGTGATCCTGCCAACAGAGAAATAAAACGTGTTAGGAAAGCTTGCTTCACTTTTGATGGACCATTGAACATTGTTCTAGGCTTGCCTCCTCACCATGTCTTCTTACTTCATTTTTCCGACACGCCTTGTAGTACTAGAGCGTATTAAGTTTGTGCGAATGTGTATAATGTCCATAGGGAGCTGAGACAGATCTACGTTTTATTATACCGATCGATTCAGAAGTAATTCTGATATACCGAGAATTCTGAAATAGAGAAATTTTGATGAACTCGTTTTGGCCTAAGCGTGAACGCTATTGAAAGTGATTCCGATCAAAGGACTTTTTCGTCTTGGTGGCCCTTGATAACATCTTGTTATATGTTGTAATGGTATGCATAAGTAATTTCCCTTGAATTCCAGAAATATCTGAAGCACTTTAATTTGAAACTACGCCAAATACGCCTCATTCAGCTTTGTTCAGACACAAGTTTGTGTGTTAGACAAACATCTATCTCTATAATGCTTCAGTATTATTTGATTATGGATCGTGGCAATGTATGTTCATTAATTTTTACCGGAAGTTAATTCTATTCTATCGGCAGAGGATTTCCAAGCAGAACATAGGAAGTCGAACTTTTCGTCTAACATTTGACTCAAAGAAATAAAATCGTAAAATATAATTCAGTTTTGGGGAAAGTTGTTTCAATTTCGGTTGCGAACAACAATTGCAGAATAATGTTAGACGTGAGCGGTGTTAGTAATAACGCAATGTCGGGATTAAAAGGTGGAAATTGATTATTACGAGAGTTTATGGAACAAGATGATTACGTTTGCAATCATCCAGTTTACTTTTGTGATCCTTTATGTTGTTGTTTCTTTTTGCACGTGAAATGTATCGAGTGACTATATAATAGGTCTATGGCTTTGTAGTTACTTAACAAATAAATAAAGGCTCAATACATTTTATGTTGCTTAGCAGATGCAAGGATTGAAAGGATACTTAACACTTAAATTTTATGCTCTATTTGCGTTCGACATTGATGCAAGTTAAACACATCTGCACGTATTATTTTGTAAACAAATCAAATGGGAAGCGATGTACATGTGTAACTAAATTTTCCTCTTGTAATTTGCACTTAACGATAAGAGCCATCATTTGAATAAAATACAAGATTTTAAAAGGAATTTGAATGAATTCTCTTTCTCACATTTTACGACCTATTATGTCGGTAGGTGTTAACGTAGAGATTTTTATTTCATACTAATTAACATATTTATTACATAACAAATTGTTGGCATCAAAAGGTTCAGTTCATTTTGTTTACCATTTCGCTTAAGTACCAGTCACACGTACTTATCCTATAGCAATAACCTTTTTAATGAGTTTCAGTAAAGCAACTGCTACCACTATTAAAAAAAAAATGTGTTAACCTTAATACTTAAAATAAATTAATGATTACGATAATTTTTCCGAAGACTTACTTGGGTTAGGTGAAAGCTAAGAAGACATTAAACTTGCAACGACATAAAACCTAAATCGGATAAACATCAAGTGATAAATAAGTAAATGTGTAAAAATTGTCGAGGAATAAAAGAATGAAAAATATAATTAAAATAATATTAAAACCAAACGAAGAGAAAAATAGAGAAAAAACGTGACACGCTACTCTGTAAGACACCGAATTTTTTAAATCTATCACCTGCATTCTAAAAAGTTCATTTCGTGGCCCGTCTTTCTCCTCATTCCCATAATCTACTCTCGATTAGCATGGGGAGGATGCGTACTTTGTTGGAACCACATTGAATTTTTTTAATATGATATCTAAAATTGACTAAGAGATTTTAAAATTTCATGAGAGCAAAGTAGCAACCGTTGCCAAACAATGTATATATATATGTATGTATATTTTTTTTGTTTGTCCTCACTTAGCATACCTTTGCAGACTACACGAGGCAAAATGTTTTCGGAATATATGCATAAGAATCTAATCCACCGATCTCTTGTTTTTTTCCTTGAAAAATCGCTTTTAAAGAAAATTCGTTCAAGATATGAAATTTTTATATTGAAGGAAATTGGTCTCGGTTATTATTGAAATAAGTTCTAAGAGCAAAGCCTTAAACCACTGGCGTCCAAGGCTAGCGGCTTTATTGAAAATTTTACCGCCCTTGAGATTTGAACGTGCGACCCTTGAGTTGTTAATCCAAACCATTTACCAATCAATCATTAAGACGCCAGTAAGGCGCTGAAGCCACCGTTACAACCAAATAACTGTCAATAAACGACAGAAAAAAGTCGGGGAACTTGAATTTATCAAAAATAAAATCTTAATGCATCGGAACTAAGCAAAAAATGTTTTTTTCAATTCTTGCCCAAGCAAGTAATTAAATGGTTGCCAATTAACAGCGTTACTAGGGTTACTAATAAGGGAAGCAGTAAAGTTCCTTGGGAGTTTATTACTAATTTTTATTTTGAAGATTTTAACGGGGTCTTTTTATGTACTTAATTTTCGGCCTTTTGTTAAAAATAAATAAAAAAGTTGTGGCCAACAAGAAATAGTTTCAATATAAATGCCACCATCTAATGAAGATATTTCTTTAGCTGGAAGTACGGCGAGGGTGTTTCCTTGTATCAAGCAAGAGATTGCAAAATTGTTCGTTGTAACCTCGTAGTTATTCTCTTTCTACAACATTTTATGGTTAATTTTTGGTGACAACAATCGCGTAACCATGACTGGCTTTTTTGATTCCATGTCTGGAATAAGAGGCGGCAAAGTGCTGATATACAAAACTAAGAGAATGGCGAGGCAATGTCCTTATACTGAGAAGTTTGCCCATTCCTGGCTTAGATTATCTACTGAAACTATGCGTCCTTTACAATTTCAAACACAAAATGTGTGTGCGTATGCCAAAGAAAAAAAAGAAGAAAATTATGTCACTGTAGTAATAAAAAGTCGCAAATAAGCAAACAAAAGGAGGAAAAAGAGGACTAAAAAAGAAAGAACACAATATAAAGATTAACTTAAAAGATTAAGTTGAAAAACTAAATACATATTATGAAAGCACAAACATCTTCTCAAGAACTTAACGAAAAAAAAAAGAAGAAAATAATAATTATATGAAAATATTTTCATTTGTGTTTGACGAAAAGTCTTAACAAGCGCTAAAGATGCCAAATAACTTATAAAATTCTTAAATACGGAATGATGAGAAGAAGAAGAAAGAAGAAAATGCGGGATATAAGGTTTTGTGATTCCTATCGCTATAACTGATAAATGTCAGTGTCATTAGGAGAGGAGGTGAAGGAGCCGAAATTTACTTTACTTAGCTCTATAATTTTGACTTTTAAACAAGATAAGCAAAAACTGACTGAATATGTGAAATATACACACTCACATATTTCACTCTCACTCACATATCTCACATAGTATCACATATTTTAAGAGTAATATGATCACAAATGAGATAAATAAAAATTTTATACATTGAGACCATCAAGCAGCTCTTGTTATGTGATATCAACTTCAACAAATTTTGTTTGTGATAAAAGTGAAAAGAATGTTTGATATTCTGGACGAGGTTTGTGTTTTGCAAGCTGTGGGGGAGAGATTTCAATAGCTAGACTAACATTGAGAATACATCGCTTAAGCTCGATTTTATCATTCATAGTCTTCTTAGATAGATAAAGTTGTAAAGAAATTTGTGATTGTACTTCTGGTGGAACATCGGAAGGACAGGACAACAATGTGCGAGAAAAATTGTTGCCCCAAATACTCGAAGTTTTGTAAAGACTATGAAAGTCCGGTTTGATGCCGCGTAAAGTGATGCTTTGTGGTTGTTGGAATTAAAAGGAAATCGAGCATTACTAGCTGCTCTAATACGTTAACATGATTGATTACATGTGTTATCAACGCTGAATGCGATTAAAGCATTCAGTTGGTAAAAATCATCCGGCAGGGAAGACATTGTCTTCGGTCACGATATTTTCAGGCCACCCCCCAACAAAAATAAGAGTATAAGAGAGAGTGACTTTGCCACGTCTGTTGAACACTCTTTATGATATAAAGCTGAGCTTTATATAGGTCTGCTTAATTCAGTTTCCTCACTGAAATATCGGAAGTCTACAATGATAGCAAGAAATTTACAAGACTAACGATCAACATGGCTCGCATTTGCTTAAAATAAGTTCCCTTAGAATATAAGAAAAATGATTTCAAATTTTGCTGACTACTTGCTACGAAATTTTTCCTTTGCT
The DNA here is from genome assembly GCA_001077435.1 of Glossina morsitans morsitans. Classification (NCBI taxonomy): domain Eukaryota; kingdom Metazoa; phylum Arthropoda; class Insecta; order Diptera; family Glossinidae; genus Glossina; species Glossina morsitans. The sequence continues at coordinate 12,689 of CCAG010014000.1, read as the reverse complement.
TATTATCTACTTACTTTAGATAGTCTGATGTATGTCACCCGATAAGCGTCACAGATAAAAAATTTTTTTGAAATTATACACTTCACCTATATATATATATATTCCCCTATATGTGCACATATTAAAAGAAAGTCTTTAAAAATTAAAGGCTTAAGTTATGCATTTCAGGAGAAGATCATTATTTAAAAGGACAGCAAAATTAGCAGTTTCCATTTACAAACAAATAAGGTACTAGTACGTAAGCTTAGGTCTATATATTAAACTATGATATCAAGCAGAAAAGCAAGCAGCAAAGGTAAAGTAAATTGAATACAATATCTTGGGCTTTAAGTATTCAAAATATCAACGGAAGTCAAACTTTATCTAACGCACTAAGATTGGAACCTAGGTCCACCGGCTTGGCAATCTTGAGTTTGAATCCCCTGGGCTATGCGGTAGATAAATAAGTAAAAAATATACGGAAACTGCTATTATCAATAATAATATTAATAATAATAATAAAAAGATTGTATATATTGCAAAAAGCTGATAACGTCGTTATATTCGACCTAAATACGGATACAATTTTTTTTTTTTTTTTTTTGAATATGAAGGTGAAAACGTGCACTCGTAAAAGTATATATGCGACGAAAAGGCCTCATGGACATATGTCTAATATCCATATATACATATATGTATATGTATATATATAATAATATATACATATATATATATTAATAGACCCCTCATCATATGTCTATTAAGTTTATCAAAATGAACTAAAATTATTCCACTGGCACAAGCTTTCTCAAATAATAAAATAAATAATAAAATAAAATCACTTTATCCTTAAATAGATTTTGAATAGAAGAGTAAGTGCGCAAGACGATCGACGACTCTTTCCAAATCGATTAATAAATAAAAATTGCGATTGATTGAAAAAGGAGAAAACAAACAATGAAAAAGATATGAACATGTATATAACAAGTAAAAACATAAATATCCTGCAAATTTTTGCCTAATAATTTTATTCATTTATTTTCTTCTTCGAAAAATAAAGAAATATTTTCGTCGCCATAAAGTACCAAAAATTAAACTTTCTTATCATATGAAGGCTTGGTTTCAATGTGGGCCCTTATATGGGCTTGGATCAACGCCAATCAAATTTTATATTAAAACACTAACAAATTAGATTGTTTTCCAATGCTTTTCATAAGAACGGTGAACTAAGGCGGATTCACCAAAATTTTATATATTCGATTCAATTCTTTCATGTAGGTTTCACAGGCCGAAGTACCATTACTCAACGTTTTTTTTTTTGAGGAATTTTGAAAACTTTTTTATATAACGTGTGTTTCTAAATTAAGCTTTATACGGGGAGTGCTCACAACAATGGTCTCTTGCAGTTCATATTCTATAGGGTGCGTCTTTCGACCGATACAAAATTGCGTCAGAATATGAACATAGACAAATATACGAGACAGACGGACAGACAACATTAGATAAGATTCAGAATGTAAAACTGAATCGACCGGTATAATAAAATAGACTTAACTCTAGAAGTGGCTAGAAGTGGCTATCATCTGCACAAACTTAATACACGCAAGCGATGCGTTGCTGTAGTAACAACAACTTACAGCGTTGCCTGTTATCGTATTAAACAAAATATCGTTGAAGTAAAAAAGAATACATAACCTGGGAAAGCATTTTTCCTAAAGTAATGTAAAATTAAAACACATATGATTACACACTTCAAAAGTTAATATTCTTAATGCAAAAACTTTAGAGCTAATATTTGCGTAAGCACTTTAACAACAATAAAGATTTACTCAAAATATTAAGGACACAAAATTGTCTTCTTATGGATTTTATATGTTTTTCTTCGCTCTGCACCAGGGTATATAGTTATACATTAAACTGCTCTAATGTGTAATGGAAACAACTGAAAAAACTATATGCGGCGGTGGCCGAATCTTCTATGTCCATCATTTTTATCTTAAAAAGAAGAAGAAGCAAAAAAGAAGAAGAAAGAAGAAGGGAAAAAACTATATGCGGCTGTGGTCGAATCTTCTATGTCCATCATTTTTATCTTAAAAAGAAGAAGAAGAAAAAAATTAGAAAAGGAAAGAAGAAAAAAAAAAGAAACTTCGACACCGGGATGAACGGGTCCACCTTTTTTAAAAGTACTGCACCATCGTCCGTGGACTGTACCTACATGGAAGTGCAGCAGCTGCTGCAGCGAATGAGTAATAAGCAAGAGTGTTATTACTTTATGTTGTATGGCAGGCTTGTCGTTTGACCGAATTGGTCAATTTCCAATATTACCTTATGTGCAAGGGCTACCTTTTATCAAATTTCAAGCCGATATCTTAATTTGACGGATCATGAAAACGCTTACCACAAACGGACGGACGAACGGACGGACGGGCAGGCAGAGTTAAATCGATTTAGATAGTTAGATCGAATCAGATTGCCATAGTTTTAGAAATTATATATATTTTACGTTTTTGAAGCTTTCTTCTGGGTTTTGTAAATGTTTTGCTAAAATGATTATACGCCCCTCGTACCTCGTGTGTGAATGTAATGCCCATTTAAATATTTGCCTTTACTTAAATCACCATTACAATATTAAACCGTGATTATACTCTGTACCACTTATGGTAAGGATATATTGAATTTGTGTGTGTATAAAAAGGATTTGATAGTGATCCACTTTTCACTGTTATATAAGAGTGACTGTGTGTGTCTAACCCATGTTTGTCCCTGTATTTGTATGTTTAACCTACGAACCGCAATTTTCGATAGAATAGTTTGACAAAATTTAGGTCGAATGGATTTTTAATATTTTGCAAAAGAAATCGATGAAAAACACCATTATAATGCATTAAATAAAAAAGTTAGATGGGATCGATCCACCTTTTGAACTCATTCTGAGACAAAATTTTATTACGAAAAATGGAGAATTTACATCCAAAAAAGGACTACTTTCTTATATGTTGCGGTAAGAATTGATCCCGAAAATGATGATTTCACACATATTTACTTTTACTACATAGTGAGTTGAAACCCCAAGCGTTATTTTTTTGAACAAGAGTGGGCATCCGTAGCAATACGTTTTTAATTTTTCATGTTTTATCAGGAAGACACATGAAGAGCTGTATTAAGTGGAATGAAGTAGTGTACTTTACAGTCGGCTTAGCTTAATAGTATTCCAAATACAAAATTTCAAATTGTGTAGAAAGTTAGATTTTTTCATTTCATTTAATTTCATTTCATTTTATTAAGTACCTATAAAGCTTAAGGGCGAATGAGTTAGTTACATATATACAATGCATATACAGAAAGAAATTACAACATAAGCGGCTATAAAAGTTAGCTAGATGGTTAATAAACTAATCATTTTACTCTAAGAACTGCATAATCATCAATTCTTACCAGCGACGAAATACAGATTGCGAGTTTAGATGCACAGTCAATTTCTTCAAACGTATTTAAAGGGTCATCGAAGAATTTCAGACTCAGAGGTAACGCATTCCAATGTCGATAGCAAAGTGAACAATAAACCACGTTTCGGCAGATGGGTTAGACACACCTGGTATGAATAAGAAAGGTTTTCTATTTGATCTGGAGAAATGCCTGGGGGTCGAGATTGCATGATTTTGTAGAGGTAGATAAGCAGCCGGAATGTGAGGTAGCCAGGGAAAGAGAATTTCAAGAAAACGTGAACGAAGGAGAGAATGTGGTCTCTATGTTTAACACTATAAGCAAAGCGCGTTACACGGTTTTCTTCTTAAATTTTTTGATAACATTTTTTTATTTCTGTTATATTGCCTTGAAATTATGTTCAAAAGGACCACAGATAGCAAAAAACACAACACCCTTTGCGGTACAAGGATATAGTAAATTTGTGCGAATGTATGCAATACCTAGAAGGACTTGCTAAGGAGTTACATTTTATTATATCGATCGATTTAAAATCACTCTGTGCAAGGATCTAAGCTTGTCTGTCCGCCTACCTCTTCTGCGTCTTGTTTTCTTGTATTCAATTGACAAGCCGCAATTTAAGGGATACTCTGATGCAAATTTGGTACACCGATGACGGTATGGAAAACTATTTGGATCCGAGTACTACTTCGACCGCTTCCCATATCACACGTTATTTTGAAAAGTCGTTACATTAATAGGTGTATCAAGCGAAGAAGTGTAGAGTATTTAACGGGAAGTCGTTGCCCTCTATAGTATTTTTAGTTGTTTTTGTTACAAGCGTAATAATGATTTTCCTTAGTTGAGCTACTTTCCATTATTTGGGTCTTCACTTCTAAGCCCTTGCCCAAATATGGTAATAAGATACAAAAACAGGAACTTCGAAAATCCTCTTTTAAAGCAAGTAAAGTGCGAAACGTATATACGTATAGTTGTCCATAGATTACCGGCAATATGCCCTCATAAAAATTGGCACAAACTAGGAACTTGAAGTTTTTTAAAAATTCGGAATCGAAAATCATCCTGGAAAACAATAAAATTCTTGAAATTTTCAAGGCGAAGATGATGGAAAAATTCTTCGTTAACGTCAACGGATCTTGGGAATCTCTACATAAATTAATTTTTTTTTTTTAAATACAATATTTCGTTGAAAAAACAGTCAATTTGTTGTGAGTAAAGCGCAAATACAACCAAATACTTATTTAACTTCTAAACCATTAGAGCCATCCATAAGCCATAATGTTGTAATGTTGTAATGTCGTTGTAATAAATAATACGAAATCTTTTAAAACGCTCCGTTTGACCGTTTGAATGACGGCTTTTGTGGCCTTTGCTCTAATAGCGATGCATTAAGATTTACATAAACATCGTAATAAAGCCGTAAACAGCGGCATACTTATTTCATCACCGCGCTTGCCACTTATTGGATATAAGTGAACATCATATTGATTTAAAATGCTCTATAATGCTTAATAATCTAAATCCTTATCTTAAAGAGTCTCGACAATTTCATGACATATTTTTAAGTAACCGGCTACTTAAAGAACACTCCTGTGAAACATGTTAAGCCTAATAATGCAGAAATGCAAAGTTCGCAGTTAAGGTCGTGAATATATAACTTTCAGACACATTGGAGGTGTAAATTTTTCAATCCACCTAATATATTGTCCGCATGAGTAGCTGAGACGGTAAGTATCATGACTATCAGGCCAGTGTTCGCGGGTTCAAATCTCAAGCGCGGTAGAGTTTACTTTGACCACAGCTACAGTGAGAGCTCTGTCGGCAAAGATATACCACTTATCGATTGGGCGGAGGTAGCGGCCAACATCTCCCTATATCTTTCTCTTTCTTCAATTTCTTCCGACCATGCTACGCGGGACACTGTCTAAGTGATTGCCACGCATTAAAAATAAAAAAAAATTTCGGGTAAAATAACATTTTGTTTCCGCATAAAAAAAGATAATGTTAGGTTGTATTTGCAAACATATTTGTTGCCAAAGTAGCATCGTATGCAGGAAAAATCATTTCAACTATGACAACTTATCAGCCACGTGAATGTACTAAGATATTCGGTTCAAGCTTTCAGTAATTGCCCACTTTTTTGTTTTTTTAATCTCTTTGCGGCTCGTATGACACAAAATTTGATGCCAATTTTAGATGTCACATTCCGACGTTAAATAGGCAGTAAATCCTCGTGGTGCACAGCTAGCGGTTTTTAATCTGCATTGTGTAGTTAATGAAGTTTAAGCCTTAATGACAATTTATGTTAGCTCTTCGCATTTAGCGGTTGAACGATGAATTCATGACCGGCTTATCATTGTTATCTCTCGTGTTGTTTGAGTGTTATATCACAGCGCGCTTAAACCGTTACGAAATTTAACTGCTATTATGAAAAACAAATGAAATGCTATTTATATGATATTACGTATACGCCGCGGTTACCACAATGCAGCAAAATCTGTGTGTGACAACAGTTGTCAATAATTGAAAGGAATTATTTTGTTTTGCGCTTTTTTTTTTTGTTTTTGTTTTTCTTTTTATTTCCATTCTGTGCATTCTATATAAAAATATTAAAGACTCCAATAAAATTGAAAGCATTTTATGTGCATTTGTTTTTAAATTATGACGACTTGTGCAGACAGCTTACAACATGAATGACATGAGTAGATTTTATAAATTTTTTCTTTTTGTATATCGTACGAATACAGATTTTTTTTGATTTCATTTCTATAAATAATTAAAACAGCATTTTTATATCAGATAGAAAAACGTAGCCCACGGTTAGCAATTTTAATTTGCATCAACTCGTTTACTTAAATTTCTTTCTTCTTTATGTCATTTCATTAAATATTTTTAATGAAAGGGTAATAAAAAAAATGATTTTAATAAATAATAAAAAAAAAATAGTTATACTTTGGAGCCAATGCAGTCACCAAGCGCAAAGCTTACAGTTTGTTGGTATGTCAAAAAGTTATCTGAGTTGTCATCATAACACACTGTTAGGCAAATCAAATACTAATCGCACCACAATGAGACTCTCAGGTGAGACTCAGATGAATTATGGGATTAATTAAAATGTTATTATACTTGTTTATAATTTAAATTCATTTATCGAAATAAGTTGTGTATAAACCTAAAGTATTATACACACGCCGCATATTTACGTGCCACACCACTTGAAGTACATGCTATGTTACGTTTGTGCGAACACATGTAACACTCGAAAGCGCTTAAGATAGACGGACCTTTTATTATACCGCATGTCTGTCCCTTCGTCTAATAATGTACTTTGTACAGGTCACAATTTTTGCGAAACGTTGATAAAATGTGGTACACTGACGATCCTTGACCCAAGGACAACCGTTATTGAAAATGGTTCTGATCGGTCCACCTTTTCAAAGACCTTGCAATTTGCTTGCAATTTCCAAAATTTTACGACAGAACTCGCTTTGTAATAGTATTTCAACATTCTGCGTCGGCACGAAAAATTTCGTTCAGCCGGGACAACAGTTTAAGAACCCCTTTCATATAACCGTTCCTATCAAGACTGAAACTTCTTATGGTAAAAATGTCTAATTTTCAATATTTCATTGTGAAAATTGCTTCATAAGAGTAAATTGACAAAGAAGTCATCCGTACCGAATTTGAACCACGTAAGTCTATTTTTTGTATATCATCACAGATAAGGATCCTCAGGAAATGTAAACCTTTATATGCTAAAAATGCCTATATGTTAATGTTTTATGACGAACATGATTATTCATGATAGTACTTTGATATAAAAATTAAGTGGACCAAATTTCAAGCACATGGGTCTATTTCTTGGATCCCACTCCTTATAGGGCTTTTTATAAATAGCAAAGTTTTGAAATTATTCGTTCTAAAAACTTAGAATCCAGAATAAATATCGGTTTGAAATTTCAATAAGTTTTTATGAAGACTTCCTTACTCTTTCATTCAGCCAATAGTTTGACCTAAATTTACGATTTTCATACATACGGTAGAATTTCTCATATGTTTTTTATTAAAATAATTTAATTATAACTAATAAGTATAACTTGCATGTGTGGGCCTAGATCTCGTTCGTGTAAAGCGAAGAGTTTAGGTGCTTAGGGCGTGATGAGAGGGTGTACAAAATTCTTAATTCTCTTGAAAGAAATTTTTCCACGAAACAAACGCTTTCGCACAACTAACCGGCTTTGCGTCAGCGTTCTTACACACTCATCCTGGAGGTATTCACAAGCCACACGATACTCCATCGTGACTTGTCGTTCTTCGATCGGTCTATTCGCCTTTGGCCCTATCAGCAGTGATCGTTCCCATCGTCTCCACTTTCAAGTCGAACGTACACAGACACTACCTCCTCCTCCTTTCTTCTCCCCCTAATTTTAGTCCACCATTGCCCCTAGGGGACATCGTCGAAGTGACTAGATGAAGGAAAAAAATGTTTGCTAGTTTCACTTTTAAAAATATAAATTTCCCAGAAACTAATGTTCCGAACATGCTGAGGAAATGATGCGTATGTTGAAATATGGTCAAAATAAATAAAAGGAAAGTAAATAAAAATTTTTAAAGATGTGTCTTAGATGCTTTAGGTTGTTAAATATGCAATATACATGCCACAAAGTGTGTACAAAGTTATTTGTATTTATTATTAAAAAAAATTTTCGGGAAAAGTTTACAAAAAAAATTAAAATTTTTTAAAAAAGAGTAAAAAAACCTTTAGTAGTATTTGTAAATTAATACGCAATAATAGAGTAAATATACTTTATATGATTGGCAGCCATATCCAATCATGTAAAAAGTGTGTGCGTGTGCTTTTTTTTTTTATTAGTCAAGCAGATATAAGCTACATGCAATATGTAAATGTATTTATATTCAAAGGATATGCTCGGCACTTATTAGATATTACACGTACGTTATTTATGATATTCCCACTCTCTCTCTATCTCGCCAATAATAAAGTACGCAACTGGGACTCAATAAATTAGAAACATATGCATATCCTTTTTGAAATAAGTACAAGCCTTGAATATTGTTTTTTATACCCGACTTATCTTTTATGTTGTTTCACTTCATATAAAATTTTTATTTATACCTAATTTGCAGAACGGCGTATGTGGTGATGCCACGTATAGAACATAATTTATTTGTGTAATTTTTTTTTTTTTTTTTTTTAAGTGCTCTGAATGTCGTAGTCGCTTCTGCTTTTATTTTTATTTGTTTTTGTTTTTGCACTAAAGATATAAATAAAATATTACCAATACTTGACATAGGCTGAATCTCTTATATATAACACCTTCCGCTACTGTAGCTCGCTTTGCCTGCTTATGCTCTTTTTTGTTTTTTTGTATTGATCTCATCAAATCTATTTATCTCTTGCAGCATAAAATTTTTGCATTAAATTCAATTTAAATTGCATGCGATATTAAGTGGCCTAAATTACGGTTTGTTATTGAATTTAAATTGAATTAAAAGAAATACGTATTTAGTGCTATTACATTATACAATAAAAAAATACTTGAATTTCACAATAATTCAATATATTTTTATATGTCGTACAATAGTAATTTTACATTTTGTCAAGCGTTAAACCAAATTTTCAAATTATCGAGCGTTAATTTAGTTTGGCTTTTTTTTTTTTTGTTGAGATGCAAATAACAAGGCAATCTCTTTAATATAACAAAATTGAAACGTTCAAGAGATATGTCAGTTAGTAAGTCTATAAATTGGTGGGTATATATGGCCAATCATGGCTCAGGGGATGGATCCTGCCAGCGCAATACGGTAATGGTTGCAAAGAAGTGGGGAAAGAGAAAAAGATTAGGAAATGGCGGCAGTTTAGTGGTTCGGTCGGTAAGAGTTAGGTAGTGTTAGTGAGGGCTCACTGCAACTACGACCAAAGTAAATTCTACCACACTTCCGATATGAACCCTTGCATATTACTCGTGAGTAGTCACGATTCTTGCCTACTCGGCTACTCATGCGGACTGCAGATTAAAAGGCCCTTTAAAAACACAAAAATTTGTTAAATCGTGCTTAGTGCAGTCAAGTATGACCGTTCTATTTAGTATTTACTTGACAAGAAAGCAAGTACTAGGTACGCAACTAAAATTTGTCCAATAAGTTGGTTGCTTCATAAAGTGCACATGATGAGTTCATTTTTTTCCGATATTTTGGGTTTAGGTAACTTGCACGTTGACGCTTGTATGATGTAAGTTTTAGTTAATTACTAGCTCTTTTTTAGCATATATAAAAGTGCGCAGAGACGGATGTTATTTACCACACTGGATTTTTCTGTTTTAAATTAGACTGAACGAAAGTGATTAAAAACTAGTTTGCGAAATTTCGCGCAAAAGATTTCAGTCTTCAAAACGATAAAATTCGCTTTCATATGCAGGAAACAATGTTTAACTTCGATTGGCATCTTCTCCCAGTTGCAGGATATTCTGTAGGCCTGTTTCTTTTTAACTGCCACCGAGTCAGATCGATGCAGTCGTATTTAGCAGATCAGCGGTTCTGTAAAGCTAAAGATGTGCGAAAATGGGTCGATGATTATTCGGCCGAAGTTTCGACCGTGGTGGCATCTGCAAGCTACCTGATGACAGACCAAAAGAAATCATCAGGAATTTTTAGTTTGAGTTCACGTTAGCATAAAAAAATCAATGATTTCTTGAATTTAATTTGAAAACAAAAACAAGGAAAATTGCAAAGAAAATTCCGATTTGCTTAATAAAGCTAAATAAATTTTACGAAATAAATCACTAACATAAATATTTATTGCTTTTTTTCCTCATCTAAGTATTTCCATAGTAAGGTAAGTTTTTCTCTCTCTGTCTGTTTTTCTTTTTTAATTTGCTTTTATGAGCTTTTTCTTATTTTTCATTAAATCTCTTTCCATTTTTCCACCCCTCTTTCTTTGATAATAACACCTGTTTTTTTTTTTTTTTACTGTTGGAATGATTGTTTGTGTCCATAAAGCAAACAGTTGGGATCATTTACAATGCTACACACAATTGAAACAATTCTACAAAGAACTGATTCAACTTATTCGTGGAAATGTACAGCGAAGTTAATATAGAGGGCGACAAAAACACTGCTATTATTCATAGTCGTGGATTTGTTTACAAAGCATCAATGCAGTTTGCTTATTCAAAGCGAATCAAAGCAAAAAATGGACTTTTCTCGGAACATCATCTTTTCTGGTGAACTTCGCTTTTTATTCAATGGACGCGTTAATAGCCGATGTTGTTAGATACGTAGAAAGGAAAATTGTAACATTATTCGTAAAAAATGACTTCATACTCAAAAGGGAACAGACAGCATCACAGCATGTCACTTTTGGCGCGAGGATATGTTAACTTTGTATGGATATATGCAACACACAGAAGGACTTGACATACACCCGTCTTTTATTATACCGATCGATTCAGAATCATTTTCTAAATCCCCTTAAGCTTGTCTGTCCGTCTGTCCATCTTGTTTTCTTGTGGTTAACTTACAGCCCACCATGACTCAGACATTTTGATGCAATATTTGAATGTAACCGATGGAGCTGCTTTGTGCTGGTACTCGACACTACTTTGCTTGTATCGTTTTCTTTGACAAACTTTAAGATTGCCAGCAAATTTTCTACAAAATCTTCATTTTTAATTTCAATCGTAAAAACAAGTAAGAACGCAATAGTCGGGCAAGGCCGACCTTTGAATACGCTACACCACATTGTCTAACTCATTTCTTATTTTTGTTATAGAACACAAAAATTTTTTTTCTATGTAAAGTCATATTTTTCATATGGGTATTTATGGTTAAGCGGGCCCAAAACGAAATCTAATGTAGTACAAGTTTAATCTTTACAAGGGGCAGAATCCAAAATTGGTGTAAATGGTCCAAATTTTCTAAAGTTTAATTTTTGAATGAAATTACTATTATGGGCCAATTTTCATCACCGTATATTATAATTTCGACTTTTCTGCCTCACATAGGATCAATTTTCTTGTCAATTCTTATTATGGTAGGATCCAAAAAATAGGCCGGCATCGTCGAAATTTGCTATAATTTCATTTTTTATGTTAAATTGCTGTTATGATATAATGTTCATTATGAAACATTGAAAATTATACCCTTTTGTCGTATAAACTGCAATTTTCATTACATGAGAGGGGGTTCAAAAAATTGCCCCAACCGTTCCAAAGTTTTCTTAGCCACTTTTGCTGAGGAGTTTTCAAAATTGCAATTTTTTTCCATATAACGACTTTTCCGATTAGGACATTACTTGGGGAGTTATAAGTGGACCTGTCCAAATCATTTCCAATAATGTTCGTCCGCGGGTGAAAAGACGTCATTATACCAAATTTCATCAAAATATCTCAAAAATTGCGACCTGTAGCTTGAACACAAATTTAAGTGGACAGACCTTGCATGAACAGACAGGCTTAGATCAATTCAGATTGCAATTCTGAATCAATCGGTATAATAAAAGGTGGGTCTATCTTAAGCCCTTCTGCGTGTTACATACGTCCGGATTAACTTAATATACCCTGTTCACACAAAGGGTGTAAATATCTGAGAAATAATAAGAGGTGAAGCTTAATTGTAGTATAACTATAACACCTTGTAATATAGTTACAACGCATGGATCAGCCTTATTCATGGCTTACCATTCAATTCTCAACATTTTCAATGTATTAGGGAATCGACGCGAGATAGTGCATTCAAAATATTATCTTTAGATCTAAATATTTAACCATTTCGAAAATTCTAAGAACAACCGCCAGACAAGCACAGCAGTGGTCAAATAAAGATACGAGTAGACGAAGGAGCAAATGAACAAGAGACTGAACTAAAACGGATCTAAACGTCTATATAAAGAGATTGATCAGATTGGACTACTATGGGCTAAACGAGTTATGGGACGCAAGAACACAGAAAATCAGAGCAGAAAAGGCGGTCGGATAAATGAGAGAGTCCTCACAAACATAGTAACTATTCACGAGCAATTGAAGTAAACGTCATAAATATTCAAAGAGATGGTACTCCAGCGACGAATGAAAACGTGAACAAGTACTTAATGAAAAGTAAATGTAATTGTTTCGCTCACTTAAGCTTTTTTGTACGATTTCAAGTGCCCGTTCGATATTGCCTATTATTACTTGCTTAACAATAAGCGCTCTTTTTTACAACGGTTGAAAACATGGAGCAGGAAGGATTCGATTTAAGCGGTGTCT